>CM077080.1:222825444-223093125 GCA_039513925.1 Platanthera zijinensis | reverse complement strand
TTTGAGTGCGAGAAACCTAGTGAAATAGAATATTTAATAAATAGATTCTAGAAACAAAATTCAAATATTTTTTTGATAGAAAAATTACTAGAGTGAGAAAATTTTTTGAGAGAAAAAAAATAATATAAATCATTTAAAAATATATTTTTAGAAATAAAATTCTCTAGTGAAATTGCTAGAGATTAATTTTCTATAGTGAAAAAAAATAGTGGGATAATTCTAGTTACATAAAAACTCTTGAGAGAGATATATTTGAAGAGATAATCCTAATGATAAATTTTAAGTAGGAGAGTTAGGGTTAGATAGAACTCTTGGGAGAGAATCCTAACAAGAATTTTAGAGAGAGAAAGTAGAGAAATGAAATGGACATCTGATCTAGTATAAATCATGTGAAGAATTTAAAGCTAGCTATTTTATTAATTATAAGTAACATTTGATACTAATTTATTTTAGTACTAGTAAATTTAGTAATCCTTGAGACAATTCTTTTCGTAAGTGAATGCATAATTGATCAATTTCATTTTTAGCATACTCAACACTATTGTCTGGCCAATAATTGAACAAAATTCCTGCATCTGATTTCCAATTCCATCCAACTGAATGGGCCCACGGAATTTCATACAAGTCATGCCCACATAGGTCCCACGTTTGGCTTTCAATCTCAATTCTTCCATATATTTTATATTAATAAATTATCATATATGTTGAGTGAGCTCAAAACTTGTATGTATTGCTTGTGTATCAAAATACAAGGAGAGAATACAAATATATAGGGGAGAAAAGGAGAGAAGAAATCCTATACAATGGTGTGAGACTAATAGGAGAAGAAGGAAATACAATAGAACATGGGCCGAATAATGGGCCATTTACATGGGCTTTTCTAACACTCCCCCGCAAGCTAAAGCATACAAATCGTATGCGATAAGCTTGGACAAGCACTGATAGAAGAGTGTACTGGGAAGAGTCTTAGTGAGCACATCCGCAACTTGTTCTGTCCCGGGAACATGCTTCAGGTCGATCTTCTTCATTTGAACCTTTTCTCTCATGAAGTGACAATCAACTTCAATATGTTTAGTTCTTTCATGGAATACCGGGTTCTTGGCAATATGTATAGCCGCTTGGCTATCACAAAGGAGAAGGGTTGGGGAAGGAAGTCTTATACCCAGATCGGTAAGAAGACTGTCCAGCCACGTTAGTTCAGAAACTGCAGGCGTCATTGCCCGGTATTCAGCCTCAGCAGATGATCGAGCCACAACAACTTGTTTCTTGCTCTGCCACGTAATCAAATGTCCTCCAAAATATGTGCAAAACCCACTGGTTGACCGTGGATCATCAAGAGAACCAGCGTAATCAGCATTTGAGTAAGCTATCAATGTAGGAGCTGAAGATGAGGTCTTGTAAACCAATCCTTGACCATGGGCCGTTTTGGGGTATCTAAGAATGCGTTCAACGGCGTGAAGATGAGATCTTCGCGGGGAATGCATATACCGGCTGACAATACCAACTGCGAAAGAGATATCCGGTCTAGTTACCGTGAGGTAGATCAATTTTCCAACTAGACGGCGATAGTACTCAGGATTCTCGAGTAATAGATCTGAGTCGAAAGCCTGAGCACATAACTTGTGATTCACATCCATTGGGGTATTGATCGGCTTACAACCAGAGTGACCCGCATCATGAAGAAGGTCGAGACAATACTTCCGCTGAGAAAGGACGAGACCATCTGGCCGTCTAGCAACCTCAAGGCCCAAAAAATACCGGAGGGGTCCCAGATCCTTTGTTTGAAAAACTGTACCGAGATGTTGTTTGACCTCCTGTATTCCCTTTGAGTCATCTCCCGTAATGATGATGTCGTCAACATACACTAACAGAAGAACCGTCCCTGTTGTTCGGTGACGAGTGAACATCGAGAAGTCTGCCGTGCTGCGAGAAAAACCAACCTCCTGAAGAGCCTTACTGAACCTGTCGAACCATGCCCGTGGTGATTTTTGAGGCCATACAGAGCTTTCTTAAGGCGACGAACCTGAGACTCCCCCATGGTCTCAAACCCGGGAGGTTGCTGCATATAGACAGTTTCCTGCAAGTCGTCATTCAAAAAGGCATTCTTAATATCCAGTTGCAGTAAGGGCCACCGGCGATGGACAGCCACCGAGATATGAAACGGACTTAAACTTGTGGTCATATTGACAGAACTATTGTATGCAAATTCGGCTATGGGGAGGACAGAATCCCAGGTAGACGGACTATCCCCAACTAAGCAACGAAGAAGTGTCCCACGACTACGGTTAACCACTTCGGTTTGTCAATCCATCTACGGGTGGTAGGCAGAGGAAATCTTCAGGGTCATGCCGGTCTTCTTCCATAAGGACTTCCAGAAATAACTCATGAAGCGCACGTCACGATCAAAGACTATGGAAGTTGGGAGACCATGATACTTAAACACTTCTCTAAAGAATAGCGTCGCCACGTGGGAGGCATCAGCGGTTTTTCGGCAAGGGATAAAGTGGGTCATCTTATAGAAACGATCCACTACAACAAATATCGAATCGAGCTTTCTAAGAGTGCGAGGGAGCCCGAGAATAAAGTTTATACTAATATCAGACTAGGTCGCTCAGGGACGGGTAGCGGAGTGTATAGCCTAGTGGGCTTGGCGGGACCCTTTAACGGTCTGGAAGACTCGACAATGTCTCGCAACTCTAGTAACGTCTTTCTTCAGGTCAGGCCAGAAGAAGTGATCCTCAACTAATGCAATTGTCTTATCTCGACCGAAGTGGCCCGCTGCTCCGCCTGCGTGAAGCTCCCAAATAAGGAAATCTTGGAGGGAGGTCTGAGGTACGCATATGCGTGAACCCATAAATAAATTCCCGTCAGAAATCGAATAACCCTCTCGAAAATCGGGAGGGTCCCTCGAAAGTGTCATGTAGATGTCCTCAAAATTTGGGCACTCAGGATAAGCATAAACTAACTGCTCAAATCCCACAACTCGGGTGCTCATGGTATGGAGGATGCTGACTCGGCGACTCAAGGCGTCGGCCGGTTTGTTCTCAACACTCGCTCGGTGCTTAAGAACATAATGAAACTCCTGCATATACTCCACCTATTTGGCATGTCGGTGACCCAGTTTCTTCTGCGAGTCTAGATATCTTAGTGCCTGATGGTCTAAATACAAAATAAACTCCTTGTGCATGAGACAATGTCGCCAGTAATACAAAGCCTGCACAATGGCATAGAACTTCCGATCATAATTTGAATATTTCTGTCGAACCTCGTTCAACTTCTCACTAAAGTAGGCCACCGAGTGGTCTTCCTGTCTAAAGATTGCGCTGATACCAACTCCCGACGTATCACAAGCTACCTCAAAGGGCTTGGAGAAATCCTATAAGCGTAAAACGGGAGCTGTAGACAGTCTCTCCTTGATCTCCTCGAAGGCTCGAGTGGCAGCCTTCGTCCAAACGAAATCGCCCTTACAAAGGCAGCTCGTAATGGGAGCCATGATCGAACTGAAGGAAAGGACAAACCTCCTATAAAAGGTGGCAAGTCCATGAAAACTACGAGCCTTATGAATGTTTGTAGGGACGGGCCACTCCCGAATCGCCCTGACCTTGTCAGGATCAACAGAAATACCAGAAGCTGATACTACGTAACCTAAGAAGTGAACGGACGAGGACAGGAATGAGCACTTTTTCAAGTTGATATAGAGATACTCCTTCCGGAAGAGCTCAAATACAAGGCGAATATGGCGCAAGTGCTCAGTGCGGCCCTGACTGTATATCAAAATATCATGGAAGTATACGACCAAGAATTTGCCCATATAGGGTCGCAGTACCTGAGTCATCACCCTCATAAATGTAATGGGTGCGTTCGATAATCCGAACGGCATCACCAACCATTCGTACAAGCCTCCCTTCGTCTTAAAGTCCGTCTTCCACTCATCCCCCTCTCTAACTCTAATCTGGCGGTACCTACTGCGAAGATCGATCTTCAAAGAGATCTGAGCACCAATCATCAAGTCCAGGAGGTCATCGAGGCGGGGAATCGGAAAACGATACTTCACTGTGATCTTGTTTATGACACGACTATCGATACACATGCGCCAGCTCCCGTCCTTCAGGGTAAGAAGGGCTGGTACGGCGTAGGGACTCAAACTCTCTCGTATAAACTTCTTTCACAGAAGATCATCGACTTGCCGCTTTAGCTCGGCATGCTCGATCGAATTAAAGCGATAATGCAGAAGATTGGGCAAAGATGCCCCAGGGATCAGATCAATCGCATGCTAGATGTCCCTCATTGGTGGGAAGCTCATCATGGAGCTCCTCGGGCATAATATCTCTAAAGTCATCCATCATCTGCCGAACATCCGGGTTAGTAATCTCAGCCTCGATAGGGGTCTCGGCCGCCATCGTGGACGCTACAATAAGCATAACCCCCGTCTCTAGGCACTCTCTCAGGATATCACCTCTCCTCAAGACATGTAGGGGTCTCGACGACCCCGCACTAACTGACGAGTCAACCTTGCCCTCGGGAGGATCCCTGGGCCGAGTCGGGGTGAGAATAATCTTTTGACCCTTGTCGAAGAATATGCATGTGTTGGACCGACCATAACACGTGGCGTCACGATCGTATAGCTAGGGGCCTCCCTAGAAGAACGTGAGCGACATTCATAGGGATAACGTCCCACCAAACCTGATGCTCAGTAGACGATAATCGGATCGGTACAATGCACCGTTGTGTGACATGAATAGTGGACTTGCCCACCCATAAGACACGATAAGGATGTGGATGAGATTTGGGGGTGAGCTGCATTCTCTCCAACCCTTTCCTAGCGATAATATTTACGCGGCTACCATTATCGATGGCGAGCTTGCAGGGTCCTCCTGCGCTCAGGAAATATGTAAAGAAAATAGTGGTGCGGCGCCAATCCTCCACCGCACGTGGGGTGTGAAGGACGTGAAGAAGGACTCCAACCTCTAGCGATCTCTCAGCATAGCTCTCCCATCCTTCCTCCACAATGGCAGTAACCTCCTCAACGGCGAAGTCCTCAGCCTCAGCACCGGGCTCGCCAGAATCCTCAATCAGAAAATTCCTAAAAGGGAATTGCGCTGCGAAATGCCCTCTGCCATAAAAACGATAACATTAGACGCCCCAAGGTTGGGGCCTCCAGGAACAATTAGCTTTCCCCGTCGTGTCTGCGGGAGCGCAAAGGGTGGCAGTAGTGTGGTAGGGGCGGGCTTTCTAAATGGGGTGGCATCGGACCTAGTGTGACCTGTCTCGGGCCCGCAGTGCGCAAATACTGCTCGTACTTAAGCGCAAGCTGAAAGACCTGCTCAACTGTCTCCATCCTATGGGGTATCAGTTCCCTTCGAATGTCAGCTCTAAGCCCCGCACGAAAGCGCGAAGCAGTAGCAACGGGCTCCTCCATAATATCACTACGAACTACTAGTTCGTCGAATCATGACATATAATCTGCAACGGAGAGAGTCCCTTGACGAAGCGCATAGAGCTGATCTAATAGTTGGTCACGATATGATGCTAGGAGGTATTTATCTTATAAGTGTTGTTTCATCTCATCCCATCGGGCGATTGGGGTAATAGCCATCCCGCTCTAAAGACCTCTCCAGACTTGACCAACAAATTTTTGTCTGGTGGATCAACGCCATTTTCGCGAACCGTATACGTCTCTCATCACTCATATCAAACCAGTAAAAATAGTGGCCCATATCCATGAACCAATCACTAAACGTCTTCGGGTCCAGGTGACCATCAAAGGTGGGAGCATTAATACAGATCTGTCGGGTGATGCCATCCTCCTTTGGGATCATCCCACGACGAGACTCATAATAGTCATCGTACTCATCATAATCGTCGTAATCATATCGTGTTCGCTCTCTACGACGAGGTGGGGGAGGACGAGGTTCGTCAGGAGGGCGGTGATCCCTCCCGTGATCTCGCCGATACTCGTATCCACGACGATAGTTCCCTCTCGGAGGGGGAGGGGGATCTCGACGAGGAACGTCTCTACCACGTCTCTCGGGAGGAGGCGTGGCATCTTGTGGATCCTCGTGAGGCTCCTCATCAGGGGTAGGGATCACTTGACCTCTGGGTGTCTCTAACTGATCGACCCTCGTGCTGACCCTCGCAATATCACCCCTAAGGGTGTCGAACTGGATGCCCATTAGATCAAGTTGATAGAGGACAAGCCTTTGGAATTTAGCGGGCGTCATATCCGTCTGTGAACTAGCGGTCCAATCGTCGGGGTGATTATGGCTAGACATAGACTGACGATAATTCCTACCACTACGTAATAAGCAAATGGCCCTAACCTAGTCCTCTGATACCAATTTGATGTAGTGTCAAATCGACTAAAGGGAATTTTTAAATGCAGCCCTAGATGCGGTGAGGTGCAATGCAAGTGCACAAGTGGTCCACTACAAAAATTGCAGCAATTAATTAATCACTTTAAATTTATCAGCAAGGCACATGCAGTCACAATAAATGAATTAAAGAGAACAAACTATTAATTTTGCAAGCGAAAGAGACGCAATAATTTAAGCACAAGCGGAATAAGTCTTGCAAGTCGCACCACGGATGAACTAGTAGCATGATGAAATTAAAATCCACCACAATATGAGTAGTATATAAATAAACAACAATAAAGGACAGAACTTTATACCACAAGTTAAACGCGCATGCGGCGATAGAGGGTATCGGAGGGCAAACACGTGCATGGCAAAGTCGAGGTGGGGCTGATCTGAAGTGGGATCCACGTGAAAGGGAGGGGGACTGGTGACTTTGGGTTAGGAATGAGGAGGCTGGATGTAAGTGGGATCCACGACAAGGGCTTTGGTTGGATGGTGAAGAGTGAGACAATTGTAGGGAGAGAAAAGATATACAGAAATTCCAAGTATGACGACGGGGGCTAGGGGCGGGGCTGGCAGAGGAAAAGAAGTAGACGAAGGCGATGGGCTTACAGGGAGGAGGGAAGGGGAGGCGGGTTGTACCGGCACCGCACCAGTGCAGGAATCTCGGAGTCGCACCGAGGAAGAAGGACCGAGCAGTTTTCGAAAATGAGAAACCCATGCTACCCCCACTAAACTGTTGGTTGCTACTTATAACCTTTTAAATTAAAACCACCTGTCAACTACCAGCAGTAACCCTAAAAAAACCACCACAATCGGATGGTCAAGACTGTTTTGAACCGAACAGGGGCTAAATACATCTCGAAATAAAAAAAAAACACAAAATATGAAAGTGACTTAAAAAGATCAACCGGACGCGACCACAGGCTCCGATCGTCCATCCGGGCAGCGGATCACTGCCTCCTGCGGGTATACACGCGAGTCAGCCGTGGCGCGCCGTCACAAGGATCTTGCGGTTACTTCATGTTATAATATAGCTTTTACCCAACTTTCACAATTTCAAAGTCCCTTTTCTACTGTCGAATTCATCATCGCCACTAACACAAAAACTAGTTGTAATGAGTTACATAGATAACAATTATTTCATAGATTTGGTGATGCGAGAAGGATGTCCACTACCTCGTCTTCTCTTACAGAAAGCTCTGTGATCCAATAACAAGTATATGGGGGAAAAATATATTGTACAAGTACAAATTTCAAATCAGCAAATATCCACAACATGTGAGGTAGTAGATTTTGGTGACTTCTAAGGTATAAATTATTTTTTAGATTTTTTTAAATTTAACATTTTATTTAATAAAAAGTTTGGTTCAATTATATCTAAATTTTATTTATTAATTGTCGGCTCGTTTGACTTGATGAAGATGATTGGACAACAAAAAGGATCCTTTCAAATTTTTGAATTCAAAACATATTTTTGAATTACATCATTTTTTGAATTAAATCTTTTTTGTAATGTTTAACTAATAGTTGTTCTACTAATATAATATTAGTTGATTGCATTTACAAAAATTGATTTTTTTTATTATTTTACATTGGTTTGCATATAACAATTTTGTCTGCATAGAATCATTTTAGAATTCTTATGGTTTGTATATAGCCAAACTTGGTCTACTTAAAACAATGCCCTTCTTTAATATGCATGTGGAATATATTTCATCATGTTAAATCATTGTTGGAGTGTTAGATATTTATGCGCGTCTGTTATCCCTAGGTTGGTTGTCAGGTAATATTATGTGCGAGCGTCTTTCTAGCGTGAGTTAAAAGAGATTGAAAGAGTTACGTTGAAAATCAATTCCTCGATTTTGGAATACATCAATTAAGATGCCAGAAGATATATGCAGTTTTGGTAAGTTGGGAGGTTTTTAATGCTCTGGCATAGAAAATGTATCTCATATTACTTCCTCTCTAAACAGTAGTGGAATTGTTCTTTTGGTCCTCACAACATCATCCTCTATTGGGGGCCTTGATAGGCTTGAATTAGTGGTTAGAGGTTGGTGGCAAAGACATAAAGGTTGGTAATGACTGAGAAGCTGCGGCAGGAGCAAATGGGCAATGGTTAGTTGGTTATAGGCCAACAGTTGAAGGGCTTCTATTCAGCTGCCAACATCTAATTTTAATCTTGGAGGATTGAGAACTGCAAGGGAGTAAAGAGGAGAGAATGAGGGCATTCAGGGAAAGATGGGTTGAATTACTTAAAAGCACATGACAAATTTTTTTACACCACATCTCGTTGTATTCAATTTTGATGTGGTTTTCGTAAGACACCTATTACAAGATAAGTAACCCGAGATACTTGCCCAAGTTTCCATGAGTCTTAACAAGGTGCGTCATTATAGATATTATGTCGTAGAATAGCTCAAAAAAAGAAAAAAGAACAGGATCTTGACATTACTTTAAACCCTCAAAAGTACAGAACACAAGATGCAAACATCAAGCATCCATAATGGTACAAAATCCCATAGAACCAGAATTCAAAAGATCCATTATCATAAATTTTTTTGGAAATGAATAAAGTTAATTTATTGAAAGCCCAATCATAAAGATTGGGTATTAACACTACAAAAAAATTTCCTTGAATACAGCAACAAGAACACCCAAGTCATCATCCCATTATAGTGGGGTAGGCTATATGGATCATTTGTCTCCATTGTGCCGAATCTTTAGTCATAATCTCACTAATGCTTAAGTACATCATGTCTTTCCAAGTCTTAATTAGTCAACACCTCCCCCGTTTAACATGCCTAGTGATTAAACTCTCACAGGGCCTAATAGGTGCCGCTGATGGTCTCCTTTGTGCATGTTCAAACCATCTTAATCAAGCTTCTCGCATTTCTTGCATTTTCTCTGCAATTGGTGTCACTCCTGTCTTATCTTTGTCTCCCTAATACATTCATTCCTAATTTATTTAGTCTCGTGTGTTCATGCATCCACCTAAGCATTCTCATCTCTACAACTCTTATTTTTTACTCATGTACACAATTCACTGGCCAACACTCAGAACCGTAGAGTATCACTGGTTTAATTGCAGTACGGTAAAATTTGCATTCAAGTTTTAATGGTACTTTACGATCACATAAGATCCCTAACGCGCCTCACCACTTCAACCAACTTGTTTGGATTCTATGTATCATATCTTTATTAACACCTCTATTTTTTTGAACAATAGATCCAAGATATTTAAAGCACCATTGCGGGAAATATTTTGATCACCCAACATAATAACGAAGTTATCTGTCCTTCTTGCACTACTAAATTTAAGCTCTAAATACTCTGTCTTTGCCCTGCTCAACCTAAAATCCTTCTTTTCTAAAGTGACTTGCCAAGATTCAAGTTTTGCATTTACACACTTGCGCATCTCATCGACCAAAATGATATCATCCACAAACAATAAATATCAAGATACTGTTTGTTGGATATGTCTGGTGAGCTTGTCTAAGATAAGGATAAAGAGATAAGGGATTAAAGTTGAGCCTTGACGTAAGCCAACAGTGATAGAAAATTCATGTGTGTTAATCCTTCAGATGTCTTCACCATCGTCACTGAATTTGTATACATATCTTTGATTACATCAATATATGATACATTTACACCTTATTTTCTAAGACTTTTCATAAGATCTCTCTTGGAACCATATTACAAGCCTTCTCAAGATTGATAAACAACATATGCAAATCTTATTTTCTTTTTCGATAGTTGTCAACCAGTCTCATCAGGAAATGTATAGCTTACATAGTCGACCGCCCTTGCATGATCCAAATTGATTCTCCGAGATGCTTATCTCTCGTCTTATTCTTCTTTTTATTACTTGTTCTCATAGTTTCATGCTATGACTCATTAATTTAATTTCTCTGTACAACATCATTCAAGCCTTTATCCCACTATAGTGGGGTCGGCTGTATGGATCTTTTGTCGTCATTGTGCCCTATCTTTTGTCATAATCTCACTAATTTAATTTCTCTGTAATTAAAATGATTTTGTATTTCTTCTTTATTCTTATATAAAAATACAAAGATACATTCTCTCTGTTAGTCTGACATCCTATTTGACTTCAGTATCTTATTAAAGAAAGATGTAAGCCATAAATTCTTTCTTTCTTTAAATATTTTAATACTTCGAAGGGTATATCATCTGGCCCAATCGTATTTCTATTTTTCATCTTTTTTAGAGCATCATTTAGCTCTAATATTTGATTTTTATAATAAAATGTTATGTTTTTATACTCATCCGATTACCTTAATTCTTTCAAGTTCAGTTCATTATCTTTTGTTTTATTATAGAGCTGATAAAAGTAACTTTTTGATAGTTCTTTAATAGTCATATCATCTGTCAAAATTGTATCTGATTCATCCTTTATGCATTTAACTTGGCTTAAATCTTTTATCTTTCTCTTTTTAGCTCGAGCAATTTTATATATGTCACGCTCTTCATATTTGGTATCTAGTCGCTTATAAAATTCATCATAAGCTTGGTTTTTTTTTTTTTACTGTATATTTAGCTTTTTTCTTGACAATTTTATATTTTGTCGATTTTTCATCATTCCTATAAGCATATAGTATTTTATAGCTGACCCTCTTTGCCCTCACTTTGTCTTGCACTTTTTTTCCACCACCAAGATTTTTATTTGGAGGCACACGATATTTTGATTCAACAAGTATGTTTTTTTTCACTTATCCTTAAATGTGAAGACATAACTTTTCATGAGACACCATGATCAACATAAGGATCATCAACTAGTTGTTCAACAACTGTTGTCTTAAAAGCAATCAGCATTTCTATCGTCAAGATTTACTACCAAAATTTTGGTAACACTTTTGTCTGCCTTAAATTTATTATATTTAATTTGCACGTTCAACACCACTAACATGTGTTATATTGTCAAACTTTATTCTGATATGACTTTGCAATCCTTACAAATCTTTTATCAACTTTGCTTGTATAGTTTCCTTGAATATATAAGATAAATATAATAACAATTAATTGCTTATTCTACAAGGCTAGTTGCAATTTAAATTTGAATTTGAATTTCTTTTTATATTTAAAATATCATTGTAAAAGACTTTAACAACCTTGAACCTTATTTAATACAAATTAGATTTTAACTTAATTTTCTCTCTCTCTCTCCACTATTAATCTGCATTTTACCATCGTAGTTGTTGGCTACCTCTAAGAATAAAAACCATAACCCAATCATCAGTCATCTCTTAATAGATTTTTTATACAAACCTTTTTCTCTCCTCTCTCAAAATTGAGGACCATAAAGACATAATGATGAATAAAAAAAGAGCACCATATGGGTAAGATTATAACAATGAGTATTCGATAATTAACAAAGATGCAAAAAAGGATAAAATATAAAAAGTCATCCTCAATTGCTTGTTGGTGACCTAGCGTTTTTTCTAATCTTTATAAAGGAAACTCTGCCTTCGTCATTGCCAAGGAATTCAACACTAACACATCAAATCTTCCTCACTGATGTAACCCAGGAATCTCAATTTGATTTTAAATTAATAAACTTGAAATCTTTTCAAATATGCAGTGAAGCGCGAAGTTCTCAAATTATTTCAAGTGGCAATCGACTTAAGGCTCGCAAACACGCGTAAAGAGCCAACATTTGAACGTAAAATAAATATGAGTTAATAATCCATAGACATGCAATTAGGTTGTGTTTGTTTCGTAGGTTTTGAGAGACAGGAATTGGTTTTGGCCGAAAACTTATGACACAGAGGTTTTGGAATTGGGTCAAAATCAATTCTTTTGTTCGTTTGCAGGAAGGTTTTCAGTCACAGTAATTTAATATTTCAATATTTTTGTTCGGTTACAAGATATAATTCAGAGACAGGAATTGACAGGAATGTACCACCCAAAAATTACAAACAGATTATTGGGCACACACATAACACACATACATCAATATTTAAAAACTCATACCTTTACACAACCACATACACATAATCTACATACACATACACACAAACACACAAAAATACACAACCATATACAGATATACACATAAATACACAACATACACACACAAGCATAACTACACAGACACATACATATATAAACAAACACACATAGACCTCTACAAATACCAAATCCTACACACACATGCATCTACATATAGAAACTCTGAAAAAAAATCCAAACTATTCAATGCTCTCATTATAAATGCTAACACAGTAATCAATTGATAAAAACATTGTCATCAAACCATTTGTAGGAGAGAAAAAAGTATACCTAGCCGGAGAATTATTATACCTAGCCAGAAAAATACGCTCCAACCGGAGAAAGTATTATACCTAGCTGGAGAAAAAACGCTCCAACTTGTGGTTGCCAGAGAGGAGGAAGAAATACTTCGCTTTGCTCGCCTAGGTCGCTACTGCAGACGGGGAGAAAACCTATATCAAAAACTGTTTGAGCAGATGGGAAAACCAACCAACGAGAAGACTTGGAGGACAAACAGAAGCCATTGCCGGAGAGAAGACCTACCAGAGAAGGATAGGAAGCTTGCCAGAGCTAGGGAGACGATTCGCGCATGGGAGGAAGAGGAAGGGCGCCAGTAACAATTTTTTTCTGTCCCAAAAATCGTGAAAACCGACGGGGAAGGGTAGGTTTTCAAGAAAGAAAGCCTGTTTTTCTTTTTTAAAACCCATGGGTTTTTAAGGAATGCCAATTCCGCCCTCAAATTAGACGAAACGAACAACAGAATTGAAATTGGGATATCTGATGTGATCTAAAACCTACGGCTGTAGTTTTTAAAAATAATAAATGCGATCTTTCAAAATATTTGTGGCGCGAGGGGCATTCGCGGGCTAATTCTAACGAACTAAACGGTCAAGGCGTCGCTCGCGAACGCAAAAAAACTGCACAAACGTAGTAACGTCACAAAACATAATTCCACGAACACAGAAATAAAGTGGTGGCAAGCACGTGTAACAAAATAGCGATAATCAGGAGAAAACAATTCACTAGGGCAAGCTCTTTAATTAACTACTTGTTTAAATATTCGCACAACAAAATGGACGCTGGATTGAGAGCAGGGGAAGGGCGAGGTATACCATGGGGGAAGTAGCAACGGCTGGAGAACTTCCTGGACACTGGATTGGGGCTGGCCTGAACAGCTCGCAGGAAGTTGACTGAACGGAACTCGGCCGTGCAGTAGAAGCTCTGGAACAGGGAAGGCGCCGGCTGGACGCGAAGAAATCGCCAGGAATTCTCTGAATCCGAAGGAGGAGGGGGCAGGAGGGGTCGTCAGAGCCTAAGTATGCTCAGGCGAGGTCGTTGTCGGCTGGGGGTGACTCCACAGGCGGCGGCGGCGTCACTGAAGAGGGCGTCGGAATGGTGCGGTTGTCGGAGGTTGTCGTCGGAGATGGGGAATGCAGTAGGAGAACTCACCACCGGCCCCGGGGAGAACCACCAAGGCGGCGTCGGAACTGGACGGGATGGGGAAAGGGAAGGAGCGCCTGTATCGGGCCTTCTGTCGTGCAGGCAGGAGGGTGGAGATGATCGCGGGTTGAGAGCTGTGCTGGAGAACGACAACAGGAAAAATTAATTTCAGTTCGTTCTATTCCAGTCGCCTCTCACAGGGGGAATTTGTTTTTATAATAGGTGGAGGGGTTAGGGATTGAGGGGGGTTAGGGTTAGGCTATTGGCAGCTTTTAAGACATTCATAGAGATATCATTTAAAAAGGGGTCATGGAAGAAGAAGTGGAGGAGAAATTTGGCAGCGGTGTCGGCTGCGGCGTAGGAAAAATATACAAAATAGTTAATTAAAATTTGCTTGCCCGAAATTATCGGACCTATGCATTTAGGGTCTCGTTGGTCGGTCACACCAACGGGCCAAACCAAAACTTGTGCAAGTAGTGCACGCATTACCAAATAACATCTAGGGCGCAAATAATGTGCGCGACAGAACATAATATCTCAACTAAGCGCGAAGACATGCACGACAAGAGAAAAAAAAATACAGGTACAATAAATAAAAATAAAAAGATGCGCTTCGGGTTGCATCAATATCCAATTTCAAATCCCTTGGCCCAATTCCAGCAAAACGAACGGGGCCTTAGAGAAATGAAAATGCAAGAATGTGAAAATTGAAGGCAAATAGTTACTATGAGACTATGATAATTAGTGTCAACCATGCTCCAAAATTTTAAAGATCAAGATAAAAAAAGTATCTCCTGTGACTAACATGAAATGAGCAAGAGTTAAGTTGGAGGTATACCATAGGTGCAAAAAAACAAGCAGGCACGGGATCCTCGCAGAAACAGCAACCTGATCGGGCGGTGGTGGGAGGAGACTGAGGAAAATCGGCACTTGTAGAGGAAGAATTGGGCTAGGTCAACTGGACGTTGAAACAGAGCAGGAACGGGGCTGTGGTGGCCGATTCGAAACAGGATGCACCGGATACAGTAGTAAACGGCTGATGTTGCGTCGAATATGCAGTCATACGGCGGAGTGGTCAACCATGGCTGGCGGGGTCTGTGGAAGTAGCGGTGGGTCTGTATCTGAAAGACGATGCAGGTGCAGGATCCGACGGATAGGGTTCCAGGCGGCTCGTTCTCGTCGGGAAGGTCGCCGGGGTCTACTGGTGGAGGAGGCGAGGAGATCGTTCGCAGCAGGTGCTGTCGGCTGGGTAACCGGGAATTTTACCGAGCTACTTTTTAGGGGACGGGGGACCGGCTATTAGCGGCGAAATTTTTTGGAGAGGCTATGATCCTGTTTGGTAAAGCGGCAGAACTGCGGCACACCGCTGCAGCACACGAAGCAGCGCCAAATACAAAATTAGGCATCGCGGCGGTGGAACAGTGCGGTATCGCGGCTCGTGAAAACAGCGGCAGGCAAGATTTTCCGCATCTTTCATCTTCCCCGACTTTTCTCCCAAGCCCTAGCTACACCGACGATCTTCTCCGCCATTTTCTCCCAGGCCCTAGCAAGCCGGCGATCTTCTATAGCGGCGGTGCGTGCTTCTTCTCTGGCATCCACGACTGCTCGTAAGCCAACACCGACGATCTTCTCCGCCCAACATCGTTGCTACAACAGCTCGATTTGTCTTCTCTGGACGATCTCTCCTCCCAAGTCTTGGACGATTTGTCTATCTCTGGACGATCTCTCCTCTTGAGTCTTCTCGTTCTTCGACAGATCCGGTACCACTCACGCCGCCGATTCCCCGTCATCTTCTCTGGTGGTAACATCCTTTGCCATATTTTTTCATTCTCTTGTGTGCAAGTTCTGATCAACACCTATCTGTAAATTCAGATCTTGTTTTTTTTCATTCTCCTGTGAGTTGTTTTGGATGTTTGATGATGCAATGTATTCACCACATTTTTTTTTAATTCTCATGTTTGAGCTGTTGTAGCTTTATGTTGTACTCGGTTTTCCAAGGATGCAGCCCATGTTAGAGTTGTAAGAGCTATGGAACTGCAAGCATAATGTTAGCATGCTAGCATAGTTTAATTAGGATGTAGACAAGCAAGATTTTCAAATCAATGTGTAATTATTTAATTATTCCATCAGGTTTCCAAAATCAAACTATATTTTTAGTGTTTCACATCTTGTCCAGGTTGGTGAGTAATGGGTAAACCAAAGGATGGGGTTGTTTCAGCACAATGGGAGTCTGCGCACGTACACCTATTTTGCGATCTCTGTATTCAAGAGATTGACCTAGGAAATAGGCCAAACACCCATTTCAGCAGAGATGGATGGATCAACCTGATTAAAAACTTCAAAGACCGCACAACGTTTAATTACACTCGAGCACAATTGAAGAACAAATGGGATCAGTTGAAGCGTGAGTGGAAGCTTTGGCGGGATCTCAAAAGAGGTGAGACTGGTTTGGGGTGGAACCCAACCAAAAGAACGATTGATGCTTCTGATGAATGGTGGGAAGAACGCATCAAGGTTTTACGAAAATTCATAGTTTTAATTAACTCCATAGTAAAAGTTTATGTATATTTCTATTAACAGTTTTCCTCATTATAGATGTTACCTGCCGCCAAGAAATTTCGATATACAGGCATAGCACCAGAGCTTGAAGAAAAAATGGAGAAGATGTTTAGCTTGGTGGTTGCTACTGGAGAGAAATCATGGATCCCATCAATGGGTGAAATGCACCCAATGTTTTCTCAATCAGAGCCTCTTTCCGATGACGATGATCATGTTGTCGAGAGTATTGCAACCCCAACTGCTAAAATAAATGAGAGTGTGCACATACAATATGAAGGCGGCACAAATGAAAGTAAAGGTAACGATGTTGGCTCAACCTCAAAAATGACTTCGGGCATAAAAAGAGCGCGCAAAGGTAACAAAAACATAGCAGGCACAAGGGATGCCTTGATTGCACGATTTGATGGGTTACTAGATGTTACCTGATCAGTAGGGCTTACGGTTGCAGCACATATTGTTCATCCAAGTATATTTATGTTGAGTGAGGCAGCACACGAGCTTGAGAAGTTTCCAACCATATTCGATGATACAGACATGTACGATTTTGCCACATTGTACCTCATAAATCTCAACAATCGCATTGTTTTTATGAATCTACCGGACGATAGGAAGGTCTCATGGTTGTGGAAGCGTTACATGGATTCTCTGAAGTGAATGCCTTCTAGTTATGGTCTCACGAGCTTCTTTTAGATAATCTTGTAATTTGGCCTATTTTGGAATCATGTTTTGTATGAAACTCTTGTTATTTGGCCTATTTTGAACTCTTGCACCGCTTTATATTGTTAAATTTTTGATTTGGACTCTAGCATTATTAATTTGGCCTATTTTAAACTCTTGTATGAAACTCTTGTTTATTTGGACTCTATCATTGATGTTTATGTTTACCAATAGGCATCTTGTTATGTATCTCTTCATTTAAATAGTCTTGTTATCAGGTATTTTCACGATGGAAGGTCAACACAATGATGATGATGTTATGTTTAATGACGAACAGATCATGTTAATTCACCAAAAAAAACCAGAAACAGAGGTTTATTATTTACCAAAACCTCGTTGCGGTGAGCGCTTTGGTAATAAACAAATACATACTCCAATCTCCTACTAAAACACCTTGCATGACCTCAAAGCAAACTGGGGAGAAATGGATGGCAGAATTATTAACAGGGCATCCAGGCAGATTTTTCGATAATTTTCGTATGTCCAAGCAAATCTTTTTGGATTTATTGATTTTACTAGAAGAATCATATGGTTTAAAAGGATCTAGAAGGACTGCAACCAGAGAGGTTCTGGGAATGACACTGTACATTCTTGGTCATCATGAAACTCTACGGAAGACATCAGAACGCTTCCAACATTCAACTGAGACAGTTAGCAGATTTTTCGAGGAAGGTTTGCGTGCACTTACACGACATTCGATGGATATTATAGCTCCCACCGATCCACAGTTCGAAGGAATTCCTGCGCATATTCAAAATGATGATAGATACATGCCGTTTTTCAAGGACTGCATTGGAGCAATTGATGGGACACATGTGGATGTCTGCATTCCGATACATGAGCAAGTCGCATATATTGGCCGACATGGATCGCCGACTCAAAATGTAATGGCAGTGTGTGATTTCAATATGTGTTTCACATATGTTATGCCAGGATGGGAAGGTTCAGCTCATGATAGCCGCATTTATCATCGAGTTGTGCGAGATAGAAGGTGTAAATTTCCATATGCGCCTCCACGTAAATTATAGTTACCATTACTAATCAAAGTTTTTCCCCTTATTACCATTTAAACTTGTGCTTTAACAAACATTTCAATACAGGGAAATATTATCTGGTGGATGCCGGATATCCGTTAGAAACTGGTCTGTTGAAACCATTTCCAGAAACAATATATCATTTGGCGGATTTCGCTCGAGCCAATCGATATATTGAAGGCCGTCGTGAAATATTTAACCAAGCGCACTTATCACTACGTTCTGTTATTGAACGGAGCTTCGGCGTTTGGAAAAATAAATGGCGCATCCTTAGGAAAATGTCACAATACTCCTTCTCAAAGCAATGTGTAATTGTGATGGCTACAATGACCCTTCATAATTTCATAAGAAGGCATCCGTCTAGGGTTGACCCAGAGTTCAGAGCATGTGATCTTGATGAGACCTTTGTGCATCCGGAGGCATACGAACATAGGGCACAGCGACGAGGAACCGTCAGAGTCACAACTCCGAGCGTAGAGCCGATAATATATGACGGGACAGGTGCACCTGAGATGTCTGCTTTGAGAGAGTTCATTGCAGACCAATTGGAAAATGCTCGCGGGTAAAATTCAATCATATGTAGATTAGCATATACATTATTTAATTTTTATTAAATTCATCTACTCTGGCGTAAATCTCTTTTGCAGATGAGAATTATTCGCATTGGGGAAAAGAGACCATCAGGACTTTCAATAATATTTACCTAATATTTTGCGTCGAGCAAGTTATTTAATGCGGAGTTAAACATTAAAAATTATGCGAACTATTTATTTTAATTCTTGTTTAATTATTATTGGCGTGAAATTTACATTGCAAATTAATTATGCACAACTGTTTAATTTTTTTGTTTTGTTCTGCACTACTGTTTCACACAGCACTGCAAATACAGTTTTCAAATAGTTTCATGAATTTTTTCACCACTGCAAAACAGCAGATTCCTGCACCACTGTTTCCCACCACTGCTTCCTGCACAACCACAACTTTACCAAACATGCCTATGTTTCGAAATTTACAGCTGCTTTTGGTGGGGCTTATTGCGACTTAGGGTCCGTTTGTTTCCACGTTAACCCTATATTGCGTTGATATCGGAATGAAAATTTATTTTTGAGAGTTTGTTTGGGCATTGCGGTGGCATCGGAGGAGCAAATTTCCGTTCTCAACGGAACTTTGATACAGCTTGTGAGAGCTCCTTTTCAATGGAGCTTTCCAACGACCGCACGGAGCTTTGCCGAAGCGGTGATCCAGCGGAGGTGTGCTCCGGCGATGGACGGGAGGGAACTGTGCTTCCATTTCTCTCTTTCAACAGCTCCTTGGTGTGCTCCGGCGATGGACGCGAGGGCGGGAGATGCCTTGAAGCTCTGCCACCATTGGTTGTCGGCGAGGGAGGGAGACAGCAGAGCCTTGCTCCTCCCATGAACATTTCTGCCATGAGATGCTCCGCGCCAACGCTCCTCCCTCCTCCACCTCCGCACCGGAGATGCCCCCCCGGCCTCCTCCCCCTCCTCGGTTTGCTGTATCCGGCGATCCTAAAGTCCTAAGTTTAGATTTAATTAGTAATCTGATTATTATTATTATATTATTATTATATATGATTATTATTAATAATAAATTAAATTTATAATACATATTAATTATAACTCATTTTAATTAGTTAATTATAACTCATTTTAATTGTGTAATTGCAAATTTTTTTATAATTAAATTTAACAGAAACATCACCGCTGTTTTACCAAACTGTTTCTCCAACCTGAACAGCTCTTCCACCGCTGTTTTACCAAACTGTTTTGTCATTTTGAACAGCTCCATTCCAACAGATGCATTTTTACAGCTCTATTCCCACAGCTCTTTTTATCACCGTCACTGCTGAAACAAACTGACATTGCTACGATTGGGCAAAAATGTCATTGTCATATCAAAATCTTATGTCTCAAACTAGTTTCTTTTTTTGTAACATTTGTGATATCAAACATACATTCTATGACAATGATGTTTTTGTCCAACATCAACGGAGCAAATAAGCTGCGATAAACCACTCCAAACGCAGCATTAGTTTAACGTGGGAGCAACATCTGGCGCAATCTCATCAATCTGAAAATTGCACCATGGAAAATTTGGAGTGTATGTTATTCCAATGCGTATGTTCTTTCCTTAGCTAAATCGTGTCATTTACCACTTTTATTAACATTACTTCAACAAAATTTTCTCTGTTTTTTTCTTTCACGAAGAAGCGCACCATTTCCTATGGTTCGAATCTGTTCTTCTTTTTGACAAGGCGCAGGCCTGAGGCGTCGGGCGCAACCCACGATGCCTAAGCACGGTCGAGGCGGACGAAGTGCCTCTGGCGCACCTAGGTGCGCGCCTTCCAGGCGCACATTTAGGCGCGCCTGGGGATTTTCGGTTTGATTTAGAGTCTTTGTTGTCGGTTCAGTTTAATTATAGGTTTAGGGTTTTCCTTGAAGTTGTAGTAGTTCAGGGCTCATTTTTCATTTCACGCCCGCGTCGTCGCAACCACTTGTCCGCTGCTCCAAATTTCTCGCCCTCTCCTCTTCCGTCGAAAGCTCGTCGGTCGTTGCTCCTCTTCCTTTTGAAAGCTCTCTAGTGCAGGTATTTTTGCTATCATCTAATTCTTTTTCATGCTTCTTTTTCATGAATCTTTTTCATGCTTCTAATTCTCTTCCCTTCGAAAGCTCGTCGGAACCTAGCTTTTCATGGGCTTAAACTACATTTGTACAATTGATAATCACTTTACATGATCCTCCTAAGGTTATATGGGAGTTGTGAGTTGTTAAAGTGATTTTATCAGTCCTAATGACTTGATTTCCCACGATAAATGATGCAATGTTAGAGTGTTGCTTCTCTAATTCTTTTCATATTTTGTATTTTTTGAATATTTATTTTTCATTAATTTGTGTATTTATTTTTCATTATTGTTCATATCAATCCACTGTTTTTAGTTTTGCTACACATTTCAATCTTAAGAATTGAGGTAATTGTGTTTTTTCATTTCTAAATTCTTTTCCATTGCAGTGGCTGTGAAGTATTTTAAAACATGCTAATGTTGATTCCATTGCTAATGTTGATCCCTATCTGGTCATGTATGCAACATAAAGTTAGTGTCATGGAAGCTCAGTTCACTGTTTTACATTGAACTGGAAGTCAGTTTAGTGGTTTTCACTTTCCACTTAGTCTCTTCATTTATTGTTAATTATTATATATACTCATTTTTTATTGTAAAATGATTTAATAGAGGAAAATGGATGTGAGTGTTTATAGTTCATGCAGCGTCCAATCAAGGATTGATCTATACTGGAAGAATGTGCGCCAGATTTCTTCTGCTAATAAAAACGATTTGGCTTGCATTTTTTGTGATAAAGTCACAAAGGGTGAAATTTATCATGTTAAACAACATATTGTTAGGGGATTTAGAATTACAAATGCTTGTCTCAAAAGCCCACCACAACTATGCACGGAGATTTAAGAATACATGGAGAAAAAAAACTTGTGCAAGCAACACAAAGTTTCCTGATTTCACAGATATCAACCCGTTTGGTAGTGATGAAGAAATGAAAGAGAATGTGGAGAAGATTCATAAAAGAGATGGCTTCTCCAAGTGGTCTCGAACAAAATGACCGATAGATTTTTTTTTTGCACCAAAAGTGTTGGCAAAATAGGGGCAAAAAATGAGTTGAAAAAAATGAAACAACCATGTATTAATGAAACTTGCAAGAAGGAGCTGAGAGGACGAGCTTGTAAATATATAGCACAATAGATTTACGATGCAGCTATCTCATTCAATGTTTTAAAACATTCTAGTTTTGCGATGATGGTGGAGTCCAGTGGACAGTTTGGAGTTAATTTGAAGCCACCGAGTTACCATGAGATTTGTGTCCCTTTGTTGAATAATAAAGTCACTGAAGTGAAAGACATGATGAAGGCATACGAGGATGAGTGGAGGGTATTTGGATGTTCTATTATGACTGATAGATGGATAGATCATAAATAAAGGACTTTGATAAATTTTTTAGAGAATTCACCAAAAGGGATATTTTTCCTAGAATTTGTTGATGCATCTAACTACTCAAAGACGATAAAAAAAATGTTTGAATTGTTAGATAGACATAGTTGAAAGGGTTGGAGAGGTGAATGTGGTGTAGATTATTGTGGATAGTGTTAGTAATAATGTACTAACAGGTAAATTGTAAATAAATCAGTAATTAATCATTATTAATCTAATCATCTTCAATTTTTTTTATTTTATGAATGATAGCATGATACTTTCATACCTAACAGACTAACACTAACAGGTAAATTATTGGAAGCAGAAACCCAAATTTATATTAGACATTATATGCTGCGTATTGTATTGAGTTAATACTGGGGGATATTGAGAAAATGCCCAATATTAGCGGCACACTAAATAGGGCAATGACCACAAATGATTTTATTTATGTTTGTTCGGGACTTGTGAACATGCTAAGGAACTTTACGGGGCAAGTGGAGCTTGTTAGGCCCGCTGTGATGAGGTTTACAACTTTTTCTTAACAATTCAGCATATTCACAAGCAGAGAAACAATCTGAGGAAGATGTTCACCCCACCTGAATGAGATTCAAGAAATTGGGCAAAGGAAAACGGAGATAAACAAGTGCAGAGCATTATACTAATGGTCTTTTTTTTAGAAGTGTTGTGGATATTTTGAAGATATTTGACACTTTAGTCCACATATTATGATTGGTGGATGGTGAGAAAAGGCCGGTTATGAGTTATATTTATGAAGTGATGGATAGAGCTAAAGAGGTGATCATTAGGTCTTTTAATGAGAAAGAGAACAAATATATGGATGTCCTAAAAATTGTGGATAAAAGATGAGAAAGCCAACTTCATCGATCTCTTCATGTCGCGGGTCACTATTTAAATCCAGAATTTTTCTACTCAAACCCCACTGTTATAGAAGATGGAGAAGTTATGAAGAGTCTATACAAAATAATGCAAAGACTGATTCCAATAGATGAAGAGCAAGATAAAATTAATGACCAATTCTATATAAAAATGCTGAAGGGCTATTTGGAATGAAATTTGCAATTTAGTATAGAAAAATAAAGTTCTCAGATAAATTAGACAATATTCAAATAAGTTCTGATTTTAAATTCAAATAAGTTTTCAATTTTCAAATATTTACTATCTTAACAACTGAATGGTGGCAAGCTTATGGTGCTTCAATTCCGAACCTAAGAAGATTTGTCATAAAAGTGTTTAACCTTACATGGAGTGTATCTAGTTATGAGCAAAATTGGAGTTTTTTTTAATATGTAAACTTTTAAAATTTATTATCAGTAATTTATATTTTATATATTAAAAATAACTTCTTTATACGGTTATTATTTATTACATGTACATAGAAAAAAGTAACAGACTAGCTCAACAACCCTTGAATGATATAGTATTTGTGAAGTACAATATAGCGTTGAGACGTCAATATGATGCACGTGATTGTATAGATCCAATTTCATTGACAGATATTGATGATAACAATGGATGATTTATATAAAGAATGGAAGAAGATAATAAGGTTGAGGCAAAGCGGGGGAATTTGGTCTTTGATGATGAGTTATTAACTTGGGGCATAGTTGCTAGTGTTGCTAGAGTTGAAGAAAAAATTTATTGCACACGGTTATTGAAAGAAAAGAATGTACTTCCTATAAAGACATTTGAGAAAAGAAGTATATCTAAGACGAAGACACCTACTTTATTAGTCATTAGGGAGGCTACTAGTACTACTTCATTAGTCCTTAGAGATGTTGATGATGTCGATGAGAGTAAGTTGAATACAACGGAGAAAAAGAAGATTATAATGATAGTGTCGAAGATGATGAAGACATAGTCTTTTCAGAGGATGAGTAGCTAGGTGAGTAATATATTACTTAAATTTCGAAATACTTTAATTCTTTTAATTAAATTATATATTAATAAATATTTTTTATGATTATACAAGTAATAATGCTTTTCAGGACTGATTTTCAATTGGTGCCTCTCGATCTTCCGACCTGACCTTTTGATGTTGTTATTTGATTGCCACTTTGATCTTCTGACCAGACCATTTGGTGCTGCTTATTTGATTCAAGTTTTCTTTATATTATTGAACTTCATTGTTAGATTAGATTGGTATAAATGATGTGTTTCTTATTTTTGATGTTGATGATGAGTCATACACAGACTTATGTTTCACCTATATTATCCAAGTGTGCAACTCCTTTCTTTAGCCCACATGAAGTATGACCCTATGCTATATGCTTATATCCTTCTACAATGCCATCAAAGTTAAAGGATTTTTTATTCATAAAACTCAGCATGATCCGTCCATTCCACTCCTTTCACTTTTCAGGGAGTGCTTAAGTTGCAATTTTAAAAATTTTTACATGATCAACCATTAGATAATGATCATAAAAATTACTAAAAGCATTGTTTAAAAAATGCAAGATTTTGACCATTGTATTTTTGAGGACCAGGACCCTTCTTATTAAAATTCTTATGTTTTACTCTGCCCACCTTGGTATTTTCATTATATGGCTATCACATTGTATAAGCATGTCTTATATCAGTGATTATGAATGTTGGATTCTAATTCTTTCTTTGTGATGAGTCCAGTCTTTTTCATCAATATGCCTAACGGAGCATTAATAAAGATCTTACAATTACTATTGGGAAGTACTTAAATTAGAGTGAGTAGGATTAAGTATTTAAACAAATGATATGACTTTTGTTGAGAGAGCTCAAAAACTTGTATGTATTGCTTGTGTGTGTAAATACAAAGAGAGAATACATATATATAGGAGAGAGAAGGAGAGAAGAAATCTTATACATGATGCGGGACTAAGAGGAGAAGAAGGAGAAAGTAATAAAACATGGGCTCAATAATGGGCCTTTTACATAGGCTTTTCTAACACTCCCCCGCAAACTGGAGCGTACAAATTGTAAGCGCCAAGCTTGGACAAGCATTGATAGAAGAGGGTACTGGAAAGAGCCTTTGTGAGAACATCTGTACCTTGTTTTGTCCCTTGAACATGTTTTAGGTCGATCTTCCTCATTTGAACCTTTTCTTTGATGAAGTGACAATCAACTTCAATATGTTTTGTTCTCTCGTGGGAGACCGGGTTCTTGGCCATATGTATAGCAGCTTGGCTGTCACAGAGGAGAAGAGTTGGGGAAGGGAGTTTTACACCCAGATCGGTAAGAAGACTTTCAAGCCAAGTTAGTTCTGAAACTACCGAAGTCATTGCCTTGGTATTCTGCCTCAACTGACGATCGAGTAACAACTGCTTGTTTCTTGCTTCGCCAGGTAATCAAGTGACCTCCAAAGTATATGCAAAACCCACTGGTTGATCGCCGATCATCAAGTGAACCAGCATAATCAGCATCAGAATAAACCATCAATGTTGGAGCTAAAGATGAGGTTTTGTATACCAAACCTTGACCAGGAGCCGTTTTAAGGTATCTGAGATTGCGTTCAACAGCCTGAAGATGAGATCTTCGAGAGGAATGCATATACCGACTGACAATACCAACAATAAAAGAGATATATGGTCTGGTTACTGTGAGGTAGATCAGTTTTTCCACTAGGCGACGATAGTATTCCGGGTTCTCGAGTAAGAGATCTCAGTCTGATGCCTTAGCGCATAACTTGTGGTTAACATCCATCGGGGTATTAATCGGCTTACAACCTGAATAACCCACATCATGAAGGAGGTCGAAGCAGTACTTCCACTGGGAGAGGACGAGGCCATCTGGCCGTTTAGCAATCTCAAGACCCAGAAAATATCGAAGGAGATCCTTTGTTTGAAAAACAGTGCCTAGATGTTGTTTGACCTCCTGTATTCCTTTCGAATCATCTCCCGTAATGATGATATCGTCAACATAGACTAATAGAAGAACCGTTCCCGTTGTCCGGTGACGAGTGAACAACGAGAAGTTTGCCGAGCTGTGAGTGAAACCAACCTCCCGAAAGGCCTTATTGAATCTGTCGAACCATGCCCGTGGGGATTGTTTGAGTCCATACAAAGCCTTCATAAGGCGACACATCTGAGACTCTCCCGTGGTCTCAAACCTGGGAGGTTGCTGTATATGCACTATTTCCTGGAGGTCGCCCTTCAAAAAAACATTCTTAATATACAGTTGTAGTAAGGGCCACCGGCGATGGACATCAATGGAGATGAGGACCCGAACAGTGTTGAGTTTAGCCACTAGTGATAAAGTTTCTTCATATTCCAACCCTGGCTGTTGGGTGAAGCCCCGTGATACCAGTCGGGCTTTCAACCAATCAATCGTCCCATCAGCGACATGCTTGACGCCAAAGACCCACTTACAGCAAACCGATTGCTGACCCGGAGGAAGTGGTACAAGAGTCCAAGTCTGATTGGCCCAGAGAGCAGCCATTTACTCTTCCATGGCGGCTCGCCAACCAGGATGTTGTAGCGCCTCCTGCACAGAATTAGGAACCGAAATGGAGGAAAGAGAAGTAGCAAAGGTGTGCAGGTGGGGAGATAGACGATGTAAGGAGACCCAGTTTGCCAGAGGATGAGCAGTGGAGGCAGATACCTGATCAGTAGGGCGTGGAGTAGCCGAGGTCGAGGCCGACTGCAGAGAGGCAACAGAACGAGGAGGTTGGCGGCGAGTGTAGACACAGATAGCTGGTGGCTTGGAGGGAGCATGAGCAGGGTCGGAAAGAACTAGGGAAAGAGGCGTAGTAGCTGGAATGACAGGGCGAGGTATGGGTAGTGGTGGAGATGTCAGTGGGGAAGGAGTGGCTAGAGCGGAAGAGAAGAAAGGTTGATCCTCCCGAAAGGTAACATCAGCGGAGACGGTGACCTTCCAAGTAACGGGAGAGTAACACACAGCTTTTCTGAGTACGAGAATAGCCGACGAAAATATGTTTGGCCGCCCGAGGATCCAACTTATCCGAGGACAGTCCGAGGAGGTGGACGAAGCCGGTGCAGCCAAAGAGGGTGTGACAGGGAAGGCTGGAGTTGAGGGAAATAGGAGGTTGAATGGAGTTGCATGGTTAAGCACTGAGGAAGGGAGACAGTTGATGAGGAAACAGGCGGTGGAGACTGCAAAGTTCTAGTAGTTTTTTGGAACATGCATTTGAAGCATGAGGGAACGGGCGACGTCAAGGAGGTGGCGGTGCTTTCATTCGGCAATGCCATTTTGTTGGGGGGTGTATGCACAGGAGGTTTGATGAAGAATGCCGAAATCTGCGCATAGATGGGAAAATTCGTGGCTTGTGTACTCTCGAGCATTATCAGTGCGTAACGTTTTAATGGATGTGGAGAATTGCGTTCGAGTCTCTAGTATAAAGTTGCGAAACACGCGAGGAAACTCAGAGCGATCACGAAGTAAGTAAAGCCGTGTTGTGCAAGAATAATCATCAATGAAGGTGATAAAATATCGATAGCCAGAGATACTAGTAATTTTGAAAGGACCCCAAATATCGGAGTGCAGTAAATCAAAAGGAGTAGAGCTCCTAGTACAATGAGCGGGAAAAGAAGAACGCTGATGCTTGCCGTAAATACATGAATCACACTGAAAAACAAGGAGAAATACATCAGGAAGCGCCTTCTGGAGGACTGGCAGAGGGGCATGACCAAGACGACGATGCCAATCAACAGAGGAGACGAGGGAGAGGATGGTAGGAGAGGTGTCTAGAAGGTAGAGCCCATTTTGCAGTCGACCCCTACCAATGGTAATCCATGTTTGCCGATCCTGTATCACAAAAGTAGACGGAGTGAATATGATAGAGCAATCCTTATCTTTAGTAAGACGACCAACAGAAAGCAAATTAAACGGAGAGCCCGAAACATAAAGAGCCGATCAAAGAGAGTTGGAGGGGTCGAGGGAGATGTCGGTGCAACCAGAGACTGGAACAATCGCCCCATTAGCTACAGTGATAGACTTCGGATGGGGAGCATCCGAGTACCGGTGGGGCCTTAGGGAAGTGATGTGATGAGTGACACCCGAGTCTAAGTTCCAACGCGGACTGGAGGAAAAACAAGCACTACCTGCAGTGGAGGTGGAGGCAACAGAAGCCGAAG
This sequence comes from Platanthera zijinensis, assembly GCA_039513925.1. Classification (NCBI taxonomy): domain Eukaryota; kingdom Viridiplantae; phylum Streptophyta; class Magnoliopsida; order Asparagales; family Orchidaceae; genus Platanthera; species Platanthera zijinensis. The sequence goes on along the minus strand of CM077080.1, from coordinate 223,064,927 downwards.
GAGGGCTAAGAAGCCCCTGGAGTCGCTGTAGCTGGAGGCGAACGGCCTCAAGGTCGGAACTAGTGATGGAGGAGTCGTTAGTGGCAACAGCCGCAGTCGGTCGAGGAGGGTAGCCATTTTTCTTATAGCACACAACCTCAATGTTGCAGTCCCGACCGCAATAGGAACACTTTGAGCGGCCCCGACCCCCACATCCCCGTCCGCGGGAGCCTAACTGACCATCGCGAGCATAAGGAGGTGAGGAAAGCAAAGGGAAAGGGCCTCCTGAAGAACAGCCAGAGAGGAGGGGCCAGGAGTATCCAGGGGCGATGGTACGCGAAGGAGTATAAAGCATACATCAGAGAGAGAATGAGTAGTTGCAGAAGCAAGAACATGAGCCCAGATACTCTGAAGATGTGGCGGAACACGAGCCATCATCATAGCAACGCATACGGCTTCCTTTTGGGCCCGTTGTGCAGCAAGATCAAGAGTAGCAGGCTGATGCTGGATCCAAGCCTCCGCAAGTGTCTTGACTCGAGCGACAAACGACGTCATGTCCGCAGCCCCGCCAGCATTGAGAGCCTGAAGGTCGGTAATAATATCATAGAGGTGCCGGAGGCTATCCTTGTCGGAGTATAAGGAGTGAAGCTCCTCCCACATAGCGTTGGCCGTCTCATGGTACATGACCATCTGGTAGGGCTCATCCTCCAGGGAATTGAGTAGCCAAGTCTGAACGCGGCCTTCGCTGCGCAGCCAGTCGTCGGTAAGAGGGGACGGAGGTCCCTGAGTTAGATGAAGACCAAGGACTTTTGTCTGTAGAACTCGGCGAACCGAGTGCACCCATGGGATGAAGTTCTTCTTGCCGGAGAGGGAAATTGTAGTGATCCGCAGCTCATCGCGGAGCTCTAGAGGAGGGGAAGAGCGGTCAGCAGAGGTGTTATCCGCTTGGCCGGTAGAGTCCATAGAAGAACCCATGGAGGCCGAAGAGGTCGCTGAGGTTAGACAAGAAAACCACCAGAGGAGAGAACGCTGCGGGAAGACTACTCTTGCATGACAAGCCCGCACGATTACAAAAGAGGCTGCGGCGGGTAGTCACAACGACAAGAGCAGGCGAGAAGGAGAGGGAGGCCGCGACCCGAGTGCAGAAGAACAATCCGCACGGTCACAGTGTAAAAACTAGCGACAAGAGAGAGGGAGTGATGAGAGAGGTCGGCTCAAACACAAGGAGAGAGGCCGCAACGGTTAGAGAAAAGACTGCATGGGGAGGCGAGAAGGAGGTAGACCGCGCGAGTTGAGAGGGAACCTTGCGGGAAGAGAGAGAAAGGGAAGAAGAAACAGGCCGCACGGTCAGAGTGAGAACACTAGCGGCAGGGGAAGAAACCGTGACCACGTGCGAAAATCGCCACGGAGAGAGAGACAGCGGGAATAAAGGAAGCCACACGGTAAGCAAGGAAGCCGCGCGGGAGAAGAGAAGGGAGAAGATCACGAGCGAAGAGGAGAGCTCGCGACGGGAAGAGAAGGGCGACCTGTGCGCGAGTAGACGACGCGGACAGGTGCGAAAAAGAAACCGCGCGGGTAAGACCGAACCCGCAGCGGATAGAGAAAGGATGACCCGAGAAGTGGTCCCACGGGTCGAGAGAGAGAGAGGCTATAAGAAGGGTGGGGGGGGGGGGGAAGGGTGGATCCACGGGAAAGAGGGAGAGGATGCGGTTAGAAAAAGGGAGACCGCAGGGAGGCCGGCGAGAAGATCCGGTGAAGCGAGTAGAGGAGAGAAGCCGCGGAAGAGCCGGCGGGTAGGGAAGGCGGATGGTCGGGGTGGTTAGAAAAGAGGAAACCGCTGTGACCGGACCGCTCCCTCTGATACCATGTTGAGAGAGCTCAAAAACTTGTATGTATTGCTTGTGTGTGTAAATACAAAGAGAGAATACATATATATATAGGAGAGAGAAGGAGAGAAGAAATCCTATACATGATGCGGGACTAAGAGGAGAAGAAGGAGAAAACAATAAAACATGGGCTCAATAATGAGCCCTTTACATGGGCTTTTCTAACAACTTTCCTATTGTTGTCTCTGTCGTTTTGTTTTCATGAAGGGAGGAGAGCTTTTCTTACTATACAGATGCATAAGGATGGTTCCCTTTTTGATGTTGGGCTCAATTTGTTTTGTCATGAACGGGAATTTATTCCTATTCCAAGATGTTCTTGTAGTGCAATCTTGCTGACCCACAATTATGTGAGTGATTTTGTAAGATCTCTTTAGATGTTGAGCATGCAAAATACAGTATATGCTTGAATATATGGCATGATGTTGTTATTATTTCTCCTCGCCTACACAACTTCTAATATTTCTTCTGTTTACAATTTAACATGCTTATTTTTTTTCTTCGAACTTGTTTACAATTCTAACACAATTTTGTTTTGAAATTGTGGTCACCAATTACTTTACAATAGTTAGGCGCGTGCATTGCCATCTCCTAGACGCAACAAAGACGTGCCTGGGGCTTTCAGGTTGTTTTCTTCAACCAATTTTTTAGGAGATGGACAAAAACAAGATCTCAGACCCAAGACATCCCTAGTTCGTTGAAAATCAGCGAATTGGGCTTAGCAAATTTTCAGCAAATTGGGCACCCAATTCACTCAATTTCAGCAAATTGGGCGCCCCGGCAAATTAGGCGCCCAATTCGCTCAATTTCGGCGAATTGGACACTCAATTCGCTCATTTTTTTTTCCTATTTTTGTGTCTCACATGCCTCAAGCACGCGCTTATGCTTAGGCTCCAGTTCCCCTTTGAGTCTCGGTATGCCTTGCATCTTTAATAATATAGCCCGCAATGAGGCATCACTCGAGATCTTCTATTAAAAGAATGAGGAAAATATAGGTAGTAAATCGATTTTGATCGTTTACATATGCCATCACTCTGTTTTTCCTATTTTTGATCCACGAATTGACTGTTGGTATATCCATATTATTCTCTTGTGGCCGCAAGAGGCGACTACGCGTCTTGCGGCTGCACGTCGCGATTGCTCCTCGCGGCTGCAAACTGGCGGCCGTGTGGAGCAGACGGCTTCCGCGACCGCTCCCCACGACCACAAACTAGCGCACCCAGGGGTGCGTTCGGTCGGTCGCGGGCCCCGCGGGCGGCCGACGCTGGTGTCGGTCACCCGTGCCGCGGGCGAAGGCCGCAGCCAGCGCTAAGGTCGGCCGCCCTCCTCGCTCTCCCGCGGCTGGCCACTCCGCCGACCGCGGCTCTTCTTCCTGTACTTGCAGTCGCCCGTTGCCAGAACTTGTTGCCTGTTGATGGCGATCTGTCCCCACCGTCCGATCATTCCGCCATGATCGTCGTCGTCCGTTACATGGGTAATTACCCACATAACCGCTTGCAGAACTAACATTGTTAGTGGAGGATTTTATTTATCTAAAAACGGAATTCGCATAAGAAATAACAAAAAATAATACGTATTTAAACTATACTAAATACTATTTGTGTTTAGTGATTTGGGGTGGTTACGGTGTGCTGATAGCCGCATAACTACCGTAATCATCACCCGAGGCCTATAAAAAGGCCCACAGACCCCTCTCATTTCTAACTTTTTGTCCACCCGACTTTCTTCTTCCTTAGGTCGGAGCTCTGCCAAAATTCTCCTACGATCCACCTCCTCCCGTCGAGCCCCCCAAGAAATCGTCAAGTTCGTAGAGCTCCAAGGAAGAAGACGTCATGCCAGTTACTCTAAGGATTATCCTACGTGCGCAACATCCTGCAAGCCTCCACCAATACATCATTACGAACCTCACAACAGTAAGGAACAACCCGATTGCGTCTGAGAACGTCACACTCGTCAGAAAGTAGTAGGAACTGAGCTTCGTGTGAGGAGGGTTGTCGCCCACTAAGCGCAGCAAGATTCCCTCTCATCTCCGAATTGTAATGAGCAGTGATCTGTCACCCTCGATTTCACTTATAATCTGCAAACATCCACCAATAGTAAAGTTTGACCGATACCGAATCAGTCACGTGGTTTTTTACCAAGTTGAGGGATTTTTCACGTTAAAATCTTCCCATGTACCTCCTTATTTATTCTGTGGTTTGCGCGCGCGACCGCTCCACGGCCTAATGCGACTTAGTTTAGTCCGGTCTACCATCAGCGTTGAGTCGGCCACAACAATATAATATATATATATATATATATAATAATTATAATATAATTTTAATCTAAAATCACCCACCACACAGCTATTCTGTCAAATAAATTAATAAGATTCTCTATTCAAACAACACTGAAAAAGTTGATCTTTCAAGCAGCTTTTTCTATTCCCATCACAAGGCAAATCAGCTGATTTTTCCACCACTTTACAAATCAGCTACTTCTCCAATCATTTCAATTGACACAAATAGAGACTAAAAAGGAAAAGTGATTTTGGTTAAACATTAAAAATACTCTCATCTCCTATCCTCTATCTCTCCACTCTCTTTCTCTACCGTCATTTATTTTTATAAATCTCTCTCTCTCTCTCTCACTCTCTCTCACTCTCTCTCTCTCTCACACACACACACACAAATGTTTAATAGATCTCCTCTCTCTCCATTCTCTCCCTTTCTCTCCCAGAAATTTTTAATAATTGATATAATTTAATAGTAGATATAAATTAATGAGCAACGGGCGAGGAATGGGTTTGTGAGCAGCGGGAGTACCGTCGCGAAGGGGAAGTATCATAGCTGTAGTACTATCACAGTTGGCCATAGGGGCGGTGCCCCGTACATGTTACTCGTACACATATAAGCTTCAAGGTTCTTCTCCAAGATTAATGTAAATGACTATTTAATCTGATGCAATTTATTATACTTATGGTTAGTCGTGGGCAAAAAGCCCGGGCCCGGCCCGGGCCAGGGCCGGGCTTGGGGCCCTTACCGAGCCCCCATTTTGGCCGGTTGCCCGGCCCGGCCCTGGCCAGGCAAAGCTCGGGCGCCAGGCTAGCTTGAGCCCGACACTGGGCTAAGCCAAAGCCCGGGCGCCGGGCTAGCCTGAGCCTGACCCAGCCTAAAGAGCCTAATCGGGCCCCTCTTTGGGAGGGAGCCCGAGCCTGGTATGACCTAGCTCAAATTGAGCCCGGGCCAAGCCCGGTTGGAAAAAAGCCCAGGCTGGCCCGGCCCGATCGGGCTTTTTGAACACAACTACTTATGGTTTTCTAGCATACCACCCTAACACGTGTATATGGGACCGTGTTATGGCTTCCCCACCGCGTTCCAAGTTTGGGTGTTGACCCCGGTGGGCCCCTGTGGCGGAATATCCTTGCGGTCCTTTGGTTGGGATTAATCCCACATCGCCTGCAGTTTTCTCCCCTCCGTGTTCATGTACCCCTCCACCTTTCATCTCAATACCTAGGTTTTGAGATGAACTGTTGGGTTGGAGGGTTCTTTCATGGTCAGCAGGACAACCTCCCTCTGACACCATGAAAGAACCCGCCAGCCCAACAGTTCATCTCAAAACCCAGGTATTGAGATGAAGGGTGGCGGAGTACATGAACACGGAGGAGAGAAAGTTGCAAGTGATGTGGGATTAATCCTAACCACAGGACCGCAGGGATATTCCGCCACAGGGGCCCACCGGGGTCAACACCAAGACCTAGAACGCGGTGGGGAAGCCATAACACAGTCCCACATACACGTGTCCTGCTGGCAAATCAATCTCAACACACTCCCTCAGCAGGACAACCTCCCTCTGATACCATAAAAGAACCCGCCAACCCAACAGTTCATCTCAAAACCCATGTATTGAGATGAAGGGTGGCGAGGTACATGAACACGAAGGAGAGAAAGCTGCAGGCGATGTGAGATTAATCCCAACCACAGGACTGCAGTGATATTCCGCCACAGGGGCCCACCGGGGTCAACACCCAGACCTGGAACACGGTGGGGAAGCCATAACACGGTCCCACATACACAAACCCATGTATTGAGATGAAGGGTGGCGGGGTACATGAACACGGAGGGGAGAAAGCTGCAAGCGATGTGGGATTAATCCCAACCACAGGACCGCATGGATATTTCTCCACAGGGGCCCACCGGGGTCAACACCCAGACCTGTAACGCGACGGGGAAGCCATAACACGGTCTTACATATACGTGTCCTGCTGGCAAATCAATCTCAACAGGTACAAATTTGGTTGGTAGATCAAGGAGATATACATTAATGCATATTCTCCTTTTAACTTAAAAAGGGCCAAATCACCGTTGTTGTAGTTTATGATAAGTACTCATAGGAAATCTCTCTTTCTTGAAAAAGGCATGAAAGTTTGGGGATAAATCTGTCTTAACTCTAGAGGGGAGGGGGTAAATAGAGTGTTTTAAAAACTTTGATTAGTTTTTATAGCGGAATTAAAATAAGTGATATTAAAGTATATAAAGAGAAGTAAAAAACAAAATTATCACAGCACAACAAAATAAGAAATAGAACAACCAGACGACACAAAGAAATTACAATGGTTCCCAAAAACTGGGTACATCCACTCTTCTACCACCCTGGTAGGTATCCACTAACAAGTTTTTGTTCAGGTGCCCTGCCACCACAGGTTTTTGCTCAGGTGCCCTGTCACCACAAGATCTATTTCAAGGGAGATCTCACAACCCTTTGAACTTTTGATCAGGTACCCAAAAATCAACCCAAATCTTTTGATAAGGAGACTTGACAACCAAATGATAACTTTGGAAGAGAGTTAAAAACCCTTTATACAGTGAGGTAAAGAAAAAGTTATGTTGTCTTCTCTTTCTCAAACAACTGAGAAGACTTAGTGGATGTTGTTATCAAAGCTCCCCCTGAGATGAAGAAAGGTTCAGGAAGATGAGAGCTTTGCACAAGATGTAGGCCTTGAAGTTGGCTTACTGATCTTCAGGAACTTTTAGATAGATGTTGACTGTTGTCTCTAGAAAAATCCTGAAGCAGAAACTGAAGAAGACTAATGATCCGTGTGTTGATGTTCTTCTTCAATTTCCTGTAAACATAATAGCAAAAAGAGTTTCTTCTCTGTGTCGTGTATCAGTTGTTGTATGCTTGTCTCCTTTTTCTGAAAAAAAGATCTTTTATATTCTGAGTAGATTTCAGCCTCTTGAAATTTGAATAATATTCCGAATTTACTGCTGAGATTCTGGGAGTGGAACGGCTGGAATTTGACTTTAATGTGTTTCCTCAACTGTCCTAGTAAATAAGTCAAGTAATTAACTCTGTGAAAACCATAATTAATGCTGCCAAGAAACAACTATATTCTTGAGAATATGAGCATTAATTATCATAGAATTACTGCCTTAAAATAATATAAACTGAAGTCAAAATGAGAGAGAATACGACAAACTGATACTGAAAGAAATCAGTCGAACTCAGGGAAGATTTCGTTGACCTGAACTCCAAGTTCGTTGAGCTGAGAAATCTCCTTCATCAAGCTGAGCTCAGAGATAATTGATCTGGAAAGTATCTATCAATGCTGAGCTCCAAGTTCGTCAACCTGAGATAGACTTTCGTCGACCAGAGAATCTGAGTAGAAGAAGAAAAAATCGTCGACTTGAGCTCGGATATCGTCGAGCTCATCTTAGAGTTGAAACTCTGAGTTCGTCGATCTGCCATCGACGATCATCGAGCTGAGTTCGAAGAACTTTGAACTGATTCTCTGAACTCTCTAAAATTGCATTTCTTCTAAGTCTGAATCTCTTAATTCTTCTGAGGGCTGGATCAAAGATGTCTAACCTAGTCAAACTGACCTAGACCTTAGAACTAACAAATTGACCCTAGGCTATACATGTTGGGTCAACAAACCTAATAGTGAGCCTATGCCAAATCCAAACTAGGGTTCCAACAATCTCCCCCTATTTGGGTGAGGTCACTATGAACAACAAAAATAAAAATCAAAAAGCATAAAAAATAATATCTGGCAGAATCATAAAATTTCAGCAGATATAAACAACAGTGCCTTGTGACAAATATTACATCAAAAATAAAAGATAAGTTCAAAACAAAGGAATGAGAAATCTATCAAACTCTTTTAGATGATCCCTGAGCAGATCCTGTAGAAGGCTTGGTGAAGATGATTTCTCTATTAGGATTAATAGATTGCTGCTTGGACATTTTCAAATCTTTAGCTCTATGAATAGTGACAGAGGCAGCTCTTGGAACAACTGCTTCAAGATGTAGAGACATATAAGTATTAACATTAAAAATGTTTTGATGTACTTGATATTTTTCAAGTTCTTTCTTTCTTAAAGAGGACATAGTTGAAAATTGAGAAGTGTCTTGTCCTTCTTCTTGAGCTTTCCTAATCTGAGTAAGTCCAATTTGTTCTTTGAACATGGCCATCCTAGAATTGGGGTCCATTTCTGGATCACATGCTGGGGACAGAGGCCTTTCAGGACTAGCTATCTGAACCTGTTGAGCTTGTTGCTGCTGCTGTGTTGTGAATCTGATTTGGATGGTTTATTGTCCTTACTGCTGTAGGAAGATCTTGATTGATATGATTGAGATGTAGATCTTTGACTTTGAGCAATATTCCCAGAGGATCCAGCTGCTGGAGGAGGAGGAGGACCTCTCCTGAATTGAGGTGGAAGAGAGTATCTCCTACTCTTCTTCATGACTTTCATTTCATTTTTAGAATATCTCATCCAATTTGAAGAATTTGGAGTGAGAGTTATATTATGAAGAATGTAATAAGGAATGTCAGTATTTGGATTGGGCTTAGGAGCAGCCTTAGGAGGGGCCCTTTTCTTGGATTTTCTCTTTTTAAAGCTTGTAACTTGAGAATCATCAGAATCTTCACTATCATCATCATCATTAGAAGAGTTTGCTGGATGATCATAAAGACCATGAATCCTTTGTAGCATGTCATCATATAAAAAGGAGTGAGCCTGAGATTGTACAAATTCAGCCTGAGGCTATTCTCTAATTGCTGGTTCTGCGGAAATTTCTGTAACAATCTGGTTGCTTTCTTCTTCCATGTCTTTAAACATAAAATCATCAAGATTTGGAATGGGGGACTCAGCCCACATACGAGTTGGAGGGGAGAAAGCCTTTGGCTTTGAGTCAACTGCATGCTCTATAACATTATTATAAGCTGATAAGCTTATCCTGATTTGGTCCAAAATTTCAGGATTTATTGGGGAGGAGTAACAAACTATGGCTTTAGATATTTCTGGAACTGGAAGCCTGCTGCTATATAAAGGATCAAAAGAATGTATTAAAAAATCCAAGTCAACTGTGGGATTTATAATGAAATCACCAACAATGCTTATTTCATCATCTATATCACAAACCATATCAGAATTTGAATCATCAATAATATCAATCATCTCTACTGCTGGGATATCTTCCTCTGGAGAAACTGCTGCTACTACTGCTGGAGGAAGACCTGGAACTTCTTCATTGAACATCCCCCCTGCCTAGTTTCAGAAGGCCCTAAAGTCAGGCCCCCATAAGAAGGGACAGAAGTGAGAGCAGTAACTTGAGTAGAGAGAGAGAGGAGATGGAGGCAGAAAGAGGAGTAATAGCCTGAGCTATTAACTACTCTAGAGTTGGAGATATGAATTTTAGAAGGTCTTTTGCACTATCAGAGAAGTTTAAATACAAAGGTTCAAGAGTAGAAGGGGTATAAGTGGTGTGATGACCACAATTAGAACATACAGAAAAAGAATGTGGAAAGTCTGTATGGAGGTATTCTGGGAATGTGGAAGGAGGGTTGGATGGAATTGTAGTAATGGTGGTAGGAATTGTGGTATTTTCCTGAATGGGGGATTGAACTGGGGATTGGTGTGGAGATGGAGGAGACAACAAGTTGAAGTTTGGCTGTGAGGAGGTGGATGGAATATCATTTAGATGAGTTTGAAGTGGAGATTGAGGTGGTGGAAGAGGTGAAGTAGGAGGGATAATTGAGGATGGTTATTATTGTGAAGGAGGTGAAGGAATTCTGATGGAAGGGAGATCTTCTTCTGGTGGTGGGGGAGGGGCTACTACTTCCCTGGTGTCCTCTGAAGTCCTGGAAGAGGAGGCCCTGGAAGGCTTAGGGATGGTCCTCTCCCATCTAACAAATAAGGCAAAAGTTAGCCTCTTGGAGGCATTTATGAATATGGTCTGAGAGATCAAAAGTTCAGGAGCCTTGGCCTAAAGGAAGATTCCCAAAATCCTCCCAAAACAAACTTCTTTCTTTGAGTTTTTCTTCTTGATTAACTCAAATAACAACTTACCATAATTTACTAATTTCTTATTGACCAGGGCACACATCACCAAGAATTGGTGCCTGGTAATATAATCATGGGCTGTGTTCTTTCCTAGCAACACTTACCCTACTACATCAACCAAAAACTTGTATTTTACAGATAAGTTTTTCTTTAACAACTTATTAGGGTTTCCCTTTGAGTGACCCATCTTAATCAGCATAGAATCATAATCAGAACTGTCTAATTCTATATCTTCTTCTCCATTAACCAAACCAAAAATCTCAGATAAAATAGCAGGTGTTAGAGTAACCTATTGGCCTACGATGGTACCAATCATTGTTTCTACATCTGGGGAAGTTGAAGTGTAGACCCATTCCCTTATCTCGGTCGTTGGCAGTTTGATCCTGGTGGTCATAAGTTTCCTCAGTTGTTGTTCTTCAAACAGTTGCAGAATATCCATGAAGATCTGATCGGAATGGTTGAATGAATCAAAGTCGATGTCGAATCCAGTATCATATTTCGTGCTGGAGAGAGAAATCGCTGGAATGACCATTATTTTCTTGCAAAAACGAGAGAGAGAGAGATCAAGTGTAAGAGAACTAGAAAGCGCGGGCTAGAGCTCGAAGAAAACCTAGTTATAAGGTTTTCAGAATATGAAGCGACAAACTCCGTCCTGCGAAAAGAAAAGCTTCGAGCTTAGTTCGACGAAATTACCCATAACGAGATAATCTTCGTCGACCTAAGTTAGAAGGGCGGGAAAATAAATCGTCGATCTTCGTTCGACGAAATATCTTTAGAAATAAATTCGTCGATCTCCGTTCGACGAATAAATTTCACAAGAGATTTCATCGATATCCGTTTGACGAAAGTCTCTAGAAGAGTTCACAGATTGTCGATCTCCGTTCGACGAAATGTGACCAATTCTTGAAAACTCGGACAAAAATCAAATTAAGCCTTCTCTATTGATCATACCTAGCTGATTTAAGAAGAATAAATGTTTCTTCTCATCCAAAGGTTTGGTGAAGGTTTATGCTCTTTGTAAATCAGTAGAGATAGAAACAAGGTTAATTTTATTTTTGTCCACACACTCTTTAATGAAATGATGCCTAATTTCTATATGCTTTGTCCTACTATGATGTACTGGATTTTATGCAATGGAAATTATACTGGTACTATCACAAAATATAGTTGAATTATTTAGATTGTAACAATAATCCAGGAGTTGGTTTTGAATTTGCAATATTTGTGAATAACAACTAGTAGCTGCAATGTATTCAGCTTCTGCAGTTGAAGTGGATACAGATGTTTGTTTCTTACAAAACCAAGACACAAACATATCACTAAGGAACTGACATATTCCTGATGTGCTTTTCATGTCAACTCTACATCCAGCAAAGTCAGCATCTGAGAATCCAGTCAATTCAAATTCTTACTCAGTTGGATAAAAGAGTCCTAGATTTGGGCAACCCTTTATATATCTCAAAATTCTTTAAAGTAAAATATAGTGAGATTCTTTAGGGTTCACTTGAAATCTAGCAAAAAGACATGTATAAAACATTATATCTGGCCTACTAGCTGTGAGATACAATAAGAACCAAATAATAGCCTTATACGTTTTCTGATCAACTAGCTTACCATGTTCATCAGAATCAATCACAACATTGGAAGCCATGAGTGTTTTCTTGGCTGAGGCATCAGTCATCCCAAATCTTTTAATTAGCTCCTTAGCATATTTGGATTGGGAGATGAAAATTCTATCAGGGGATTGCTTCACTTGGAGACCAAGGAAGTAAGAAAGCTCATCCATGCAACTCATTTCAAACTTGGAATACATCAGGTCAGAAAACATTTTGCATAGTTTGGAATCAGTAGAGCCAAAAATAATGTCATATACATATATTTGTACTAACAATATGTTATTATTATGATGCCTAGTAAACAAAGTTCTATCTATAATGCCCCTAGTGAACTTATGCTCTAAAAGAAAGCTAGCTAGGGTCTCATACCAAGCTCTTGGAGCTTACTTTAAACCATAGAGAGATTTATGCAATTTGAAAACAAAGGAGGGATGAGTTGGAGAAATAAAACTTGGTGGTTGTTTAACATAAACTTCCTCTTTGAGTTCACCATTCAAGAAATCACTGAAAAGAAACGTGACCAGTACGAAACTGGAGTAGCACTGAATTAAAAGTACTTGACCAGTACGAGACTGGAGTAGAACTGAATTAAAAGTACTTGACCAGTACGAGACTGGAGTAGAACTGAATTAAAAGTACTTGACCAGTACGAGACTGGAGTAGAACTGAATTAAAAGTACTTGACCAGTACGAGGCTGGAGTAGAACTGAATTAAAAGTAATTGACCAGTACGAGACTGGAGTAGAACTGAATTAAAAGTACTTGACCAGTACGAGACTGGAGTAGAACTGAATTAAAAGTACTTGACCAGTACGAGACTGGAGTAGAACTTAATTAAAAGTACTTGACCAGTACGAGACTGGAGTAGAACTGAATTAAAAGTACTTGAATTGAAAAGAATAAAGGAACAGGACCAGTGCAAGACTGGAATAATCATAAAGAAAATGGTTAGTAGTCCAATCACTCCATCCAGGAGGCTTCAGTCTCATCTCCGTTCTCAGGAGGCACATTCAGTTCTATTTCAGTTCTTAATAAGATTTCATTGGATTACACCAATTATTAAGATCCGATTATGATTTGGTTGCGCCTTATTAATCATGACTTAATCGGATTAGTGGCTTATCAAGAGTTACACTCTTAATATTAATCGAGAATAATGTGCAACTCGCTGCTCGTACTCCCACTTTCCGAGCGTGTCCAGATCACCCGAGAGTCGAGGCGCTCGATGGTTTCACAAAGCCTCGGAACACACGGAGCTTGGTCACCTGCCTCAGTCACTCTCGCCGATACGATAATTTATTATTCAAATTAGAGGATAGACGCGCGCTCCAATTTTCATTTTCGAGGAAAATGAGCGTAATATTTACCGGGCGCGATTCTAGGCTTCCATAATTTGGAAAAAAAATATCAAAACTTATCCTCATGATCCCAAATTTTGATACAACTTACAAGGTGGTCTAAAAAATCTCTGTAAAAATTTTCATAATTTTTTGAATAGTTTTAGGCCTTTAATTTGTCCCAATAAACTTTATTTGGGCTTTTAAAAATACCAAATCAACTTCAAAAATTCTCAAAATTTTTGTGAAGACTTCCCTCATCAAGGAGAACAATTTTTATGTTCAAAACTTTTTTATGAGGGCCCTATTTTAGCCCATAAAAAATAAAAACCCCTTATTATTATATTATAATATTATAATAATATAAATTGTAAAACATAAAATAAAATGACTGTTCATCCCCCCCCCCCCCCCCCCGCTGTAACTTATCCTGCGGCCTTACGGGGCTTCTCCGCCGCCGGCCGGCCACCGGCCAACCCGCCGGTGGTGGGCGCTACCTCCGGCGGTGGTCCGGCGGCCTGCCGCCGCCGGCCATCGCCGGATCCATTTTTTTTATTTTGAACCGTGGGGAGGAGGTGACGGCGGTGGTGCTCCGGCCGCCGGAGCTCGCATGCGTTACGTCATAAATGGGGAGGGGGAGGAAGAGAAGGTTTCACCTGGGTTTGGCGGGCTCGGGAGGGGCCGGCTTGGTCGGACATGGCTCAAGGTGGTGGAGGAGGGGGAGGAGCTCCTCGACTTGGCTTTTTCCGGCCACCAGAGCTCCGGTAGAGGGGGGGGGGGGAGAAAAGGGTGGGGATGCTCTGAGAGCTGTGAGGGAAAGAGAGGGGGTTGGGTGGCTTTTATTGGGAGGTGGAGGGGGGACTTCCTCCCTTTGGGTGGTGTGGGACTAATCCCTCCTTAGGGAGGGATTAATCCCACCCTCCAGCTGTTCCTCCAGCTGTCCAAGGACAGCTGGAGGTCTCTCATTTTCCCCTATGTGGGGAAAATGGTTGAGGCCCTTTATGGGCTTGGGCCTTATGGAAAGAGAGGGAAAATTAAGGAAAAGAGGGGTGGGGTGGGCCTCCACCCATCCTAAGCTTGGTTGCTGGTTGGGGGGCCCAAGGAGAGTGTGGGGGGGCATGAGCCATCCTCCTTTGGAGAGGAGGTGGGCTCCTCATTTGGAGAAAAATCCAAGAAGTGGATTTTTAGGAGGGTTTGACCAAGTCAACCCTAGGGTGGGTCCCCCTTGCTGGTCAAATTCAATGTGGGTCCAAGTCATCGGGGTCGGAAAGTTCGAGTGTCGTGTCACAATTGGTGTGCGCACACTTTTCAATGTACGATTATGCTTGATTTGACCACAAGTTGACCAATTGTCGTCGAAATTGACCGGAATGACTTCTGTTGACTTCGTATTGACCATACAAGTCCAACGCCACTGATTGGGGTTGAATCGGAGTCCGTTTGGCGAAAGTCCGAAATTTGCGCGTCGCAGCGTGCTAAAACGGTCAAAACGCTCATGATCATCGTTAGGCTTCGAATCGTGATGCAACGATTTCCGATGCGTTCGTATCAACTATACAAAGTCATAGGAATTGACAGAACTCAAATCAGAGTTCTCTATGTCAATATCCAAAAATCTCATTTTCACGACATTCTGCGAGGAATGGCCAAATCCACTATATGATCTCGGGGTCCAACTGAACGAGTTCCGATGCGCTCGTATTGACTATACAAGGCCACAGGAACTGACAGAACTCGATTCAGAGTTCTCTAGCTCGATACCCTGCCTAGGGTTGCCTCATATCGGGTCACGGGTAGAGGCTCGGGTCACATTTATTGGGCCCACTAGGGCTCTGGTTGCCTAATAAAAGTCGGGATGTTACACCTAAGGCTCTCATTATGTGCTCCAACGAATGCCCAATAACCCGGGCAACTCAAGTTGACAACCATAACGCGGAGACAGGTCAGCCGTTACCCGTTACTCAAATCGCCACAACTGACGTGGGTCGACTTCCCCTTATCCGTTCGACACGAAACCTTTAAGAGCTCGTAGCTCACAATAGCCACACTGTCCCCGAAGGACTGACTTCACAATCATAGGTTAGCTAGGAGTTATCGCCAGCAATAACAACTATCGCCTGGCGTTAGAGACAGAACTTTCTTTCTGTACCCAGCCCTAACCATAACTAGACCAACCATCCAGAAATCCTTACAGCCACTTGTAGTGCCAGAAACACTAGACTTACATGACATACAACTCATAAATTTTGAGGATATTTTCCTGGAATTCCACTCCAGTACTTCTTGTTACTCCACTTCACAGGACAACCCACCGACCCCACAAAATACTCGTTTATACGCGGAGTCTTCTCCGGTGCGCAAAATAAATCATCACCAATCCATACCAACCTATCTAAATGGGCTTCACATAGCATGTCTATTCCGTACTACACATTTTTGGATCTATATGCAAGACTTTTTGGGGATTTCAAGAATCAACCCAACGGAAATCCCTCAACATTCCACCTTTTGGTGGGGGAAATCCATGCACATGCCAAAATAAGGACTTCACATATCCAAGAAGAAAGATCGTTACCCTTGACGTTCTCTTTGGAGCCATGACAAAGCATTTCTATGCGGATGGAAATGAGCGCCTCACTTTCCCCTTCGCGAATCTAGCTTCAGCCCTTGATTCCGGCCTCAAGATCTTCTCCAGCAAGCAACCCTAGCACCAGCCGAAGGGTTTCTGCTCCAAAATTTGAGAAGCAAGGGAGAGAGAGAGAAAAGGAAATAATAGTTTCCTCTTTCCATTCCTCTATAGATAAGGCCACGGGTTATATCCCAGCCACCCAACAAAATCATCAAAACCAAGTAACGGCTAGAATTGAAGCTGAAAAAATCAACCGCCGCTCAGTGGCCGCGCACCAGCCACCTGACACGAGGCGACAGCTAATTTCGACATTTCGTCGAACGGAACCGAAAATAGGCCAAAAGCACTTAGCTACCCTCAACAATCGTCGAGCTTGGCTCGACGATTTTCATCAAGCTCCGCTCGATAACTTTCGTCGAGCTGGGAGAGGCTACTAATAGCCCAAGATAGGCAAGCCAAGTACTACAATGCCAAGCACCGGAATGTGGAATTTGCGGTTGGCGATTGGGTATATTTGAAAATTAAACCCTTCAAAGGTGTGTCTAGGATTCGACGCTTGAAAAAGTTAAGTCTGAGGTATCTTAGTCCGTTTGAAGTAGTGGAGCGAGTTGGAGAAGCTGCCTAGTGACTAGCTATTTCGGCAGAATTGAGTGGATTGCATAACGTGTTCCACATATCCGTGCTTCGAAAAGGCATGAAAGATTCAGCTCAGTTAATTGCGAATGATCGTGTACCGGTCGATTCTGGGCTAACGACGAAGGTTAGACCCATCCGGATTGAGGATACGACAGTTAAGTAACTGCGGAACAAGACAATCGTGATGATTAAGGTCCGGTGGGACAATTGAGGCCGTGAAGAGCTAACATGAGAGTAGGAGCAGACCATGCATGCTAAATTTCCCGAATTAATTGTCTAAACTAGTATACCAGGTTTTGTTTTATTTTGCACAGAACACAAAATGTTGTAACTAATTTTTGTTGAAGAAAAATTATGTTATAACATGTTGGTTACTGTGTTCTAGTGCTATATGCAAATTTCGGGACGACATTTTTGTAAATGGGGGAGGTTTGTAACACCCCAACAAGGAAGAATGCTAGACAAACTTTCTGTATGAAAATCATCAAGCAGAGCTCGACAAAAATTTTCTAGCTGAGCTTGACAAAAATCATCGAGTTGAGATAAACGAAACATCGATCAGAGCTCGATGAAAAGCGTGCGATCTGGTATGGTGGCCAGCTCGATAAAAATCGTCGAGCGGAGCTCGACGATTGTTGAGGGCTGCTCGACGCTTTTGTCATGTTTTCGGTTCCGTTTGACGAAATGTCGAAATTAACTTTCGCCTCGTGTCAGGTGGCTGGTGCGCCGCCACTGAGCGGTGGTTAACTTTTCAGCTTCAATCCGAGCCATTAATTGGTTTTGATGATTTTGTTGGGTGGCTAGGATGTAACGCGAGGCCTTATTTGTAGAGGAATGGAAAGAGGAAACTATTATTTCCTTTTCTCTCTCTCTCTTCCTTGCTTCCCGAGTTTTGGAGCAGAAACCCTTCGGCTGGTGCAAGGGTTGCTTACTGGAGAAGATCTTGAGGCCGGAATCAAGGGCTGAAGTTAGATTTGCGAAGGGGAAAGCGAGGCGCTCATTTACATCTGCATACAAACGCTTTGCTATGGCTCCAAAGAGAATATCAAGGGTAACGATCTTTCTTCTTGGACATGTGAAGTCTTTATTTTGGCATGTACATGGATTTCCCCCACCAAAAGTGAAATGTTGAGGGATTTTCGTTGGGTTGATTCTTGAAACCCCCAAAAAGTCTTGCATATTGATCCAACAATGTGTAGTACGGAATAAACATGATGTGTGAAGCTCATCTGGACAGGTTAGTCTGGATTAGTGATGATTTATTTTGTGCACCGGAGAAGACTCCGCGTATAAATGAGTATTTTGTGGGGTCGGTGGGTTGTGCCTATAAAGTGGAGTAACCGGAAGTACTAGAGTGGAATTCTAGTAAAATACCCTCAAAATTTATGAGTTGTATGCCATGTAAGACCAGTGTTTCTGGCACTACAAGTGGCTGCAGGGATTTCTTTATGGTTGGTCCAGTTATGGTTAGGGCTGGGTACAAAAAGAGAGTTCTGTCGCTAACGTCGGGCAATAGTGGTTGTCGCTGACGATAACTCCTAGCTAACCTATGATTGTGAAGCCGTCCTTCAGGGACAGTGTGGCTATTATGAGCTACGAGCCATTAAAAGGCTTCGTGCTGAATGGATAAGGGGAAGTCGACCCGCATCAGTTGTGGCGATTTGAGCAATGGGTAATGGCTGACCTGTCTCCACATTATAGTTTTCAACTTGAGTTTCCCGGGTTATTGGGCATTCGTTGGAGCACATAATGAGAGTCTTACGCCTACGCGCCATTAAGACTAAAGTCTCCGGATGTAGGCCGTGGAGCGCAATGCTCAAAGTTTATCGTTGGGTTTCAAACCTTGAACGGTGGTGAGACCCTGGTTTTTCGGTACACCAATAATGTGCCCTAAGTGCATGGAGCGTCGGGCCGCGTGGCCGACGTTTGTGATATATTGATTGTGCGTGAGTGCATATCTTGTGATATATATGCTTGTGAAATGCCATGCCTGCAGGGAAGGAATACCACTGCCCAGGAAAAGGGGTAGGGTCGTAATAAATTGGTCAGCTGAATGCTAATTGTTGCCTTATTTGCCACCGTTGCAGTGGACTGTCCTTGTACAGGTGCTCGAGAGCCGAGCGGGAAATAGCGGATGAAGCCCTTGCTGCAGCTGCTGCTATGCTGGTCCTTGAAGGCCAATTAAAGAAATGTTTTACTGTTTTCATGTGTGGTCGGCCTGCGTGCTGATGTTTGTAATCTACACTTGTGAAGAGAACCTGTAAGGCCTTAAGGCCAAACCCCTTTTGCGTATTTTGTATACATTCCTTAGAGTTATATATAAATGTGGTTGTTTATATATATAGTGGACATTCATGGTTGATGAGTTCATACTTAACCCCCTATTGCTTCTGCTAGAATGCTCTGAGTTAGGATACGTGTACTAGTTTTTGATATTAACCTGTAACATCGCCATCTGTTTGTGGTATATAGTGTGGGTCCTCGACCGAACCTTCTATTATATGTCATTTAACAGATGGGGTCATTACATGTTGAGTGATCCTTCATCACTCAATGCATTTGGACTTGACTAATACTTCTGCACTACTAGGCATTGAGTGCGTTAAGTTAGTCTTTATCACTCAATGCATTTGTCCTTAGCCGCTTCTCTGAAGCCTGTCATCTTGCTGAGGCATTGAGTGAACTGCCTTCACTCAACGCATCTGTAATTAACTAATTTCCACCTTTATGAAGGCGTTGAGTAAGACTTTATCACTCAACGCTTCTGCCTTTGCCTGTCTTCTCGATGAGGCGTTGAGTGAGCTGTCTTCACTCAATGCTTCTGTACTAAGCATATTTCTGTGTTGAGTTGGCGTTGAGTGAATAGACTACACTCAACGCTTTTGTCCTTAGACAAATTTTTGTGTCTGAAAAACACTACTGCTCTGACTGAACAAGGTTTAGTCAACGCTTTCTCCTCTAGGAGTTGAGTGAACTGGCTTCACTCAACTCTTCTGTACTTAGCCAGATTTTTTTCACAGTTTCTCTAGCTTTGACTGCTTGAGCTTGACTCAATGCTTATTTCTTCACGCGTTGAGTGAGCTGTCCTCACTCAATGCTTCTAGACTTAACCAGAATTCTTCCTTACCAATGTTGAAGCTTTGACTGTATTGTCTTTACTCAATGTTTTTTGTTGTATGACATTGAGTGAACTGCCTTCACGCAATGCCTGTGGACTTAGCCGCATATCTGCTTTGCAAACGGTTGGGCTTTGACTGTCCATGCTTTACTCAACGCTTTTTGATATTTGGAATTGAGTGAGCTATCCTCACTCAATGCCTGTGGACTTAGATAGATTTCTGTCTTTCCAGCATTCTTCCTTGTGTCCACCTATCATTATCACTTGGAACACTTGTCCAATCAATGTGACAAAGAACAACCTGTATGCGTGAACTTGAACATACATCAAATATAACTATGTGTATACCATTGACTTGTTTGACTTCTACAAATCTGAAATATTATGATCAATGGACCCAACAGTCTCCCCCTATTTGAAGAAGTCAAAATCCTTAGTCAAAATTCTTAGTCAATGATATACACCAACATGCAGCAGATAAAACAATATATTTGGAAAAAAGAGTAACAAGTGTAACAAGTTATTGGTTCCCCCTATTTTACTGTCTGGCCTTGATCATTTCCTTCTCCCCCTTTTTAACTTATATAGAATAGTGAGGGAGGTGTTGGCCTTCTCTATTTTCCTGATCATCCTTCTCTTATTATCTTCTTCTCATGCACAACTTTGTCTTCTCAACAGCAGGGATTTCAGAGAATCTCCCCCTCAATCTGTGCATTGTTCTGTTCCTACAAGTGATGGACTTGCTCTCCCTTAATAGGAGTATCTTCCAACACCGTCACTAATAGATACTTTAGCCTATTCCAGTCTTGATACCACTTAAGGTCTTCACAACCTCACAACCTGCAAGAAAAAGTAATTCCTGTAATAAAAACAATATAAGAAGCAACTGAAGCTATACCAAGTTCAACATACCCAACTCAAACTTGAAGGTGTTGAACTTGACTTCATCTAGTGGTTTAGTGAAGATGTCATCCACTTGCTTGTCTGTGGGGAAAAACTCAAGACTAATGTCATCCTTCTCCACATGTTCCTTAATAAAATGACACATAATCTTTGTGTTCTTAGTCCTGCTGTGTGAGACAGGATTCCTAGCAATAGAGATTGCACTGGTTGAATCACAGTACATGGGGGTTTTACTTATCTTGATGTTGTAGTTCTAGAGCTGATGCTGGATCCATAGTAATTGTGCACAACAGCTACCTGCTGAGATACACTCTGACTTAGCTATTGAAATTGCAATACTGGTCTGCTTCTTGCTGCTCCAAGACACAATTCTTACTCCCAAGAATTGACAGGTGCCTGATGTGCTTTTCTTGCCCTCTTTGCAGCCTGCAAAATCTGCATCTGAATAGTCTGTTAGTTAAAAATCCATATTCCTAGGGTACCACATGCCAAATTCTGGTGTGCCCTTAAGATATCTCAAAATTCTCTTAGCGGTAGAGTTGTGAAATTCTTTAGGGCTAGCCTGATATCTAGCACAAACACATATAGCATACATGATGTCTGACCTACTTGCAATAAGATAAAAAAGGGAGCAAATTATCCCTCTATACAAAGTTTCATCAACAGGTTTCCCTATCTCATCTTTGTCTATAGGCATACCTAATCCCATGGGAGTTTTCATGATGGAGGCATTCTCCATTCTAAACTTTTTTAATCAATTCCCTAGTGAACTTAGACTGTGAAATGGACAATCCATCTTCAGTTTGCCTTACTTGGAGGCCTAAGAAGTACTTAAGCTCACACATACTGCTCATCTCAAACTTCCTTTGCATAAGTTTGACAAACTTCCTGCAAATGTTGTCTTCAGTAGACCCAAAAATTATGTCATTTACATAAATTTGGATTAGGATGATCTTGCCCTTCGATTCCCTTAGGAATAGAGTCTTGTCTATCTTCTCCCTTGAGAATTTATTCTCAATAAAGAAGCTAGACAGGGTCTCATACCATGCCCTAGGGGCTTGCTTCAACCCATATAGAGCTTCCCTAAGTCTATAAACAAAATCAGGAGAGTTAGAATCAACAAAACCTAAAGGCTATTCAACATAGACTTCTTCCTTTAAGTCACCTTTTAGGAATGCTGACTTCACATCCATCTGGTAAACTTTAAGTCCTTTGTATGCAATATATGTAAAGAATAGTCTGATGTCTTCCAATCTTGCTCTATGGGCAAAGGTTTGAATAAAGTCAATACCTTCTTCTTGTCTGTATCCCTTAGCTACCAGCCTAGCCTTATTCTTGATTATAATGTCATTTTCATCAAGCTTATTCCTGTAGATCCACTTGGTTACAATGACATTATGTCCTTGTGGTCTGGGAACCAGCTTCCAGACCTTACACCTCTTAAATTGGTTCAGTTCCTCTTGCATTACTACAATACAGAACTAATCTATCTTGGCATCTTTAAATCTCTTGGGCTCAACCAGTGACAGAAAACTTGAATACAAAGCTGTATTAAGACTTTTTCACCTGGTCATGACTCCTTGGCTTGCTTCACCAATGATCTGATCTCTGGGATGATCCCTTAAATGCCTGACAGCTGGTGGCAATCTTTCTTCAGCATCTTAAGCTTCAATGGATGCATCTTGTTGATCTTCATCCATATCATGTGTGCCTTGTACTCCTTCTGTAATGCACACACCTTCATATTCATCTTGGACTATTGGAGAAGCTATCTTGATGGTTGGCTTATCCATCATCTACTTTGTACCTATAGGTTTAGAAGAGGAGCTTGGCAGCTCACTGTTAATCATAGTTGACTCATCAAATACTACATTTATAGACTCTTCTACAACTTGACTTTCCAAGTTATAGATCTTATATGCCTTACTATGATTGTTGTACCTAACAAAAATCCCATCATAGGATTTGACAACAAACTTATTCACACAGGACTTCTCATTATTAAGCATATAACACTTGCTACCAAAGATCCTAAGATAGGCCAGGTTTGGTTTTTTGCCCTTCATAATTACATAAGGAGTCTTCTTATGGCTCTTGGTGATAGAAGCTCTATTTAGGACATGACATACAATATTTACTACCTCAGCCCAAAAATATTCTAGGAGAAATGTGTCACTTAGCAAGGTCCTACCAGCCTCTATGAGAGTTCTATTCTTCCTCTCAGCAATCCCATTTTACTGGGGTGTTCTTGGGGAAGAAAATTCTTGATGAATCCCTTGCTTTTCACAGAAACTTGTCATGCTTTCAGACTGAAATTCAGTCCCATGGTGACTTCTGATTTTGACCACAATACTGTCTAACTCATTTTGAATCTGCTTGACAAAAGTCTTGAAGACATCAGGGGTTTCAGATTTTTTCTTAAGAAAGAAAATCCAAGCAAACCTAGAATAGTCATCAACAACCACAAGGGTGTAAACTTTCCTACATAAACTATGAATTGACATAGGACCAAACAACTCCATATGCATGAGGTATAAAAACCTCATAGAGTCTTTGGTTCCAATGCCCTTGAAGAAAGCTTTGGTCTGCTTGCCCTTTTGGCATGCTGAGCAAATGCCTTCCTTGGTGCATTTCATCTTGAGACCATTCCTAGCTAGCTCTTCACTAAAGAACTTGCTAATGGTCTTATAGTTCAAATAAGCTAGCCTCTTATGTCATTGTACACAGTATAAGACTTTCTCATTTACAACTAGACATATAAGAGAGTCTTTATTAAGACATAGAAAGTTTAAGCAATAAATATTTCCACTCCTTGTGCCTTTCAAGATGACCTCTTGGTCACTTGACCTCTTAATTTGGCACTGATCCTTGTGGAATGCAATGACATAGCCAAGATCAAAGAGTTGGTTTATGCTTATCAGGTTGTGTTGCAACCCTTCAACATAAGCCACTTTTGTGATGGTGACTATGCCATTGGTAATCTTACCATAGCCTCTTGTCACTCTTCTATCTGAA
Source organism: Platanthera zijinensis (assembly GCA_039513925.1). NCBI lineage: Eukaryota > Viridiplantae > Streptophyta > Magnoliopsida > Asparagales > Orchidaceae > Platanthera > Platanthera zijinensis. Next base: position 223,041,487 of record CM077080.1, on the reverse strand, counting down.
CCACCAAAGATTACTTTGGGTCCATCCTTCACTAGAGTGTACTCCTTAGATTTCTCCTTATTCCAGTCATATGCCTGGAATAACCACTGTCCAAGTACCATATAGGGGTATGGGCACTAAGACTAACTTACAACACATAATTTATTTTACCTTAGAACCCCAATATTTATTGGGTCCTGGAGTCTGATTAGCCTTAAAAAGAAACTGTCTTCCTGCAGATTTTTTGACAGCAAGACTAACATTTGCTCTGGGCATACTTGGATTATGCCAGTAATCTAGGGCAAAATGACCCACTCTGCCACATCACCAACACTCATGCATATTATATCTTATTTTCTGAGCAGGTCTGGCAGTTTGGTTAGCTGCTGACTGAACAGAAGGAAGAGGAGCAACAACCTTCTTCCAGTTCCTTTCAGTAAGGATCTGATTAAAAGTGAGTCTTCTAGTAGACCTATTTAGCTTGCTCTGAATGCCATTAACAACAATCTTCTTTGCAGAGGACATGCTATTTATAGAATCAAAGATAGCCAGATCAGGCTTACTCTTAGTCCGAGTCTTTTTTGGGTGGGCTTGAGAGAAAGCCACTGCCTTGTTCCTAAGAGTAGGGGTTGGGGTACCAAAGACAAATGGTCCATGATGGGCCATTCGAATTTCTTCATGTGGGTCCTTAAAGGCACTCATCCCCTTGCTATATCTTCCACCATAACTGTGAACATCTTTGTTCAAACTAGTGGATCTACCATTCATCCAATGACCATATATACTCTCTTGTTCATACCTGTTTGAAGGTAACAAAACTTTCTTAAAAGGAATGGGAGGCTTTTATGCTAGGGGCTGAATTGGTGCTTTCCCTTTGAAAGAGGCAACTCTAGTGTTCTCCTTGAATCCCAACCCCGTTTTACCCTTTTGAGAGGAGAAGGAGTCTATCAGGGGAAACACTGACTTAGGCTTAAAAAACTAACCACTATTTTTTTCTCCCTCTGGAGTCTTTCTTCAAGATCCAGAATAAGAGTGTTTTTATATTTGATGGCCCCAATCTGGATGTCTATTAGGGTCTTTAGTTGGCTGGCTTCCCTCATCTTCTGATTCAGCACAGATGTTGTCTCAGCATATTGGGAAGCATCTAGATATAAGGAGATAATCTCCTCAGCTTGCTTCTTGGCTAACTTCTTGCTTCTTTTAAAAGCATCCAGAAGTTCACCATACTTGTCAATCAATTGATTGACATATTCCTCTAATACTGAGCACTCTTCACCATTGGATGAAGATGTATCAGAATCTGGACTAGTCACATATTCTGAATCAGATGATGAGCTAGATAGAGAGTGTACCTTAGTTGGACAAGGATGATCCTGACAGGATACTTCATCTGACATTGCTATCAGCCCATAACAGCTGTTGAAATCTTCTTCTTCAGAGTCTGAAGAAGATGAGTCACTCTGACTCCAGCTCTTTTTAGACTTGACTATGAAGTTCTTCTCCTTGCCCTTGAGATGGTGATATTTCTTCTCACCAGATTCTCTTTTCTTCACTGGGCAGTCAGCAATTACATGCCATGACTTGCTGCAATAGTAGCAAACAACTTTAGAAGAAACATGTTTACCAGATTTAGATTCATACCTATTTCCCTTGGAGTGTTTCTTCTCTGCCATGTATTAGTCCTCCTTGTGATGAGAGGAGGAGGAAGATCTACTCCTCCACTTCTTCCTCTTCATCAACTTTTAAAACTGCCTAGAGAAGGTAGCAAAATCTTCATCAGACATACTATAGTCTGATGAGTTTGTCTCTGAGCTGTCTGATTCAGCAGGTCTCTTTGGAGGAGAGGCAATCCTCTCATTGCACTTCTTGGTGCTCTCAGCTTTGAAGGCAAAAGTATTTTCCTTGGCTTGGGATTTGCTGATGGTCTCCTCTTCCATCCTTGCAGATAGCTGCATCTTATAGGAGAGCAGCTTCCCAAACAGAGTGTGAGGTGGAGTTTTAGCAAGCTTTGCCACCTCTCTGATGACATAGATCTTTGTGTCTCAGTCTCTAGTTAGAGACCTGGGGAACTTGTCATTCAGCTTATAATGGCTGGAGACCCTCCCATAGGTCCTCAACTCATTCACAATTCTAAAAAATTTTCATACCATTATGCAATGCTATCCTTCTTGTTCTGTCTGAAGGTTTCATACTCTTGATTGGGCAGAGATTTTTTATCATCCCTGACCTCCTCAGTGCCATCCATGTAGACAATCAGAGTGTTCCACATCTCCTTGGAATTCTTGCAGTGAACAAGATTCTTGAAAGTAGGATCATCAATAGCACTGACTATGATGTTCTGAGCTCTCTTGTCCATGGTGGCTAGAATGAACTTATCCTTGGTCATCTCTGAATACATCTTGGATGTCTGGACAATTGCATTCAGAGCTATGACTTTCATGGGGATGAAAGGTCCCTCTTTAACTATTATAAAGATTCTTGGGTCAGATACTTCCATGTACAACCCGACCCTTTCCTTCTAGATCCCAAAGCCTTCCTTCCTATAGATTGGAAGCTTCATAGAACCCAGGTCCTTACGGTTCTCTCCTGAACCCATATGGATAATTCTTTTAGCTACCCTTGGAGATCAACTCAGACTGTTAAGTCCTTTTTGAGCAAGCTCCCTCTAATACCACTTGAAAGTCTTTAGTTTCAAGGATAGCTAAACACCTAGAGGGGTGGTGAATAGGTTTTTGGTCTCTTTTTAGTTTTCCTTTTTTAAGTGTGTTGTGAGTTGGTTATTTTCAGCTTTCAAGACATACCACAAAAGCACACACAAGGTTTATAATGGTTCCCCAGATTATGGGTACATCTACTGTCCCTCCCACCTTTCTAACAACTTGTTAGACAAAGTCAACTTCTCTAATCTCGGCTCCATGGAGCTTACAAAACAGATCCCGCATGATCTCTCAGTATCCTCCAGACCTACAGCTCGGGCACAAATCCCTGCCACTCAGAGATGTTATCTCCTATAACTCAGGAATACAGGACATACCTCATACTTGAACATAAGTCCTATAACTCAGATCCAATTCAGGATCCTACCTCAAGCAAACTGTCCTACAACTCAGATCTACAAGAGATCCTACACTTAGCCTTTATAAAATAGGCCTATGCTTAGATCTGTTAAGATCTTACAGTAATAAAGGTTTGTTGATGATGTTTAGACACTAGAGAAATGATCTATGTATCTTCCTCCTTCTGTCCCGAGAAAACTCAGTTCAGATTTCTTCTTCACCGTTTCCAGAAAATGTTCTTCAAAAATGATCAGCTAGAACTATGAAGTAACTACAACTACGGTTAGCCCTTTTTGCTTCTCCTTTCTCAGAGATTTACTCTGAACTTGCTGTCGACGATGAAGATGACAACAACTAACACTTTGAACTTTCAGATCAGTTGATTGAACTCGTTCTTCAGGCTCTACAATAATGTCGAGAGCAAGTAGATGAAGTCCAGTGCTTTTTCATAATTAATCCAAAAGTTATCTTCCTCGAATTGATCTGAATCCTTTTATTCCTGATGTCCAACGGCTCCTTGAGCAGTGGGACCGACTGTAGTTGTTGGCTGCAACTTGCTTTAACAGTAAATGTTGTACAGTAGGCGTGCAACACCATTTGTCGTATACTGTAGACTTCCCGCAATGAATTTGAATTCTGCTGACTTTTGCTGACGTCAACATCTGTGGGCTTAGCCAAATTCAAAGTTTTATCCCAGGTGTTGAGTGCGTTGAGTGAACAGCCTTCACTCAGCGCAAAAACCCTTAGTTAGATAATTTGTACCTTAGACGTTGAGTGTGTTGAGTGAGCCTTCATCACTCAACGCTTTCTTGACTTTTACAGTCTAACTGCTTAGGCGTTGATCGAGTCTTCATCACTCAACGCAGTTGGACTTAGCCAAATTTTTTTGTACCATTAGACGTTGAGAGAGTTGAGTGAAACTTCATCACTCAATATTTTTGTCCTTGGACAATCTTTTTATTGATAGACGTTGAGTGCGTTGACTGAGCCTTCATCACTCAACGCATTTGTCCTTAGCTGCTTCTCTTAAGCCTACCATCTTACTGAGGCGTTGAGTGAACTTCCACCTTTATGAAGGCGTTGAGTGAGCCTTTATCACTCAATGCTTCTGCCTTTGCATGTCTTCTCGATGAGGCATTGAGTGAACTGCCTTCACTCAACGCTTATGTACTTAGCAGATTTCTGTGTTGAGTTGGCGTTGAGTGAATAGCCCACACTTAATTCTTTTGTACTTAAACAAATTTCTATGTCTGAAAACACAGTTGCTCTGACTGAACAAGGTTTAGTCAACGCTTTCTCCTCTGGGCATTGAGTGAACTGGCTTCACTCAATGCTTCTGGACTTAACCAAATTTCTACACAGTTTCTCTGGATTTGACTGTTTGAGCTTGACTCAACGCTTCTTTCTTCAGGCGTTGAGTGAGTTGTTCTCACTCAACACTTCTGGACTTAACTAGAATTCTTTCTTGCCAATACTGAAGCTTTGAATGCCTTGTATTTACTCAATACTTTTTGTTGTATGGCGTTGAGTGAAATGCCTTCACTCAACGCCTGTGAACATAGCCGCATATCTGCATTACAAAATGTTATGCTTTGACTGTCCATGCTTTACTCAGCGTTTTTTGACATCTGGTGTTGAGTGAGATTTCCTCACTCAATGCCTGTTGACTTAGACAGATTTCTATTTTTCCAGCATTCTTTCTTGTGCCCACATGTCATTATCACTTAGAACACCTGTCCAATCTGTTGGGTACATTGGAAAATGTATACCTGATTTGAAGAAGCCTAACTTAGCTGTTGGAACCTTAGGTTCTGATTTGGGTTAGGATCACTATTAGGATTATTAGTTTGACCCAAATTGTATAGTCATAGGATTCTCCAGGTATACATCAAAAGAATCCAAGAAGAAAGTGCAGAAAATTCCAGAAAAGTTCAGTTTTGAAGTTCAGAATTCCAGTCCAAAAATAGTAGAACGGAGTTCAACTATAGTAGAACGGAGTTCAACTATAGAAGAACGGAGTTCAACTATAGTAGAACGGAGTTCAACTATAGTAGAACGGAGTTCAACTATAGTAGAACGGAGTTCAACTATAGTCGAACGGAGTTCAACTATAGTCGAACGGAGTTCAACTATAGTCGAACGGAGTTCCACTATAGTCGAACGCAGATTAGAGAAGCTTTCAAATTAAATTTTGGTGATTTCCTGTGCAGTTATTGGTGACAGCTGGCTAGAGTATTTCAAGGCTTAAGTAAAGGAATTTACAGCTAATATATTTAATGCTAAATATTCTTATGAATATAGCCGTTGGGAGGCTGCATTAAATATAAAACAATTCAAAGATTTATTGTCAGTTTCCTTTCCAAGACAGTTTCCTATCTGAGTCGGTCGACTATCTGTCTGATAGGTCGACGATCTCAGTAGGTCGGTCAACGATCTCCGAGGATCGTTCGACTATCTTTTGTCTGCGTATATATAATTTTATATGCGTTCTCTTCGTTGTATTATTTCTTATATTATCCAGCATATTTTATTATAGATTATTTATTGATCTTATGCATATATCTCAAAGCAATTTTTGCTTCTATATTTATGTATAAGTCAATTCTTTCTGACAATGTATTTTGTCTTATTATCTGACTTCATATCTGCAGCTGTCCTTTATAGCCGTTGGACTCAAAAGTCCTCTTTGGCTGTAAAGTGTAATCTGATGTGACGTTATCTTGTATTCTTTATTCAGTTTAATATTGCAGCTGCTGTAGCTTTATTCTTTATATAGGAATATATATGTCTGCAAGATATGTTTTGCCTGTATGATATTTGCAGCCCAGATTCAAGGTTGCTGACTTCCGCAAGAAGACAAAGTCTAAGCTCAATTAGAGTCGTTGCTGCTGCTCTTATTTAAAGAGTTCTTTTGAAGAAAGAACTCAGCTAGCTACCAATAATATACAGCAGCTCAGAGAAAAGAGTGAAGGAGTTCAACCTGTACAACGTACAGAGAAAAGATACAGTATACAACTGCTCTCAGAAATTTACATCTGACTGAGAAGATTATCTCTTTCGTTCTTCTTCAACCTGAGTGCTCCTGTTCAAGGAAGATATACACTCAGAGATTATATTGAAGAAGAAGAAGAAGAAGGAAGCTGAAGAAGAACAACTATTCCAGATCTCTAGTCTTCTTCGAGCTGTATCCTTCAGAACTTCAAGACAGCTTGCTGTCAGAAGTTCTGAAGAGTCTTGTGCTTCTCTAATCTTTGTGAAAATAGAGAAGACTCTTTTTATCCTCTTTCCCCTCCTGTACATAGGGTTATTACTCCCTTCAAAAGTGAACCCTTGGTGGCAGGGCACCTGATCAAAAACCTGTGTTGGATTTTGAGCTCCTGATCAAAAGCTCAAAGGGTCTACTTGATCTACCTGAAGCAGATCAGTTGGTGGCAGGGCACCTGAACAAAAACCTGTAGTGGATTCTGTTGGTACCCTAGTTTGGATTTGAGTTAAGTCTTTCCTTTTAGTCTCTTAACCCAAGATTTATCAATGGTCAAAGTCTAGTTGTAGAGTATTCTCTTTTCCAGTAAAATTCTGGCTAAGGGATTTTCGGGTTCGACTATCGTCGAACGCCGATCGACTATCGTCGATCAGCCGGTCGACGATCGTCTGTCTCTGGTCAGCTCGACGCTCTGCTAGATCGTCGAGCTCTGGTCGACTATCTCTTGATAGCTCGACGTTTTCTGTCTAGCTTTGAGTCGGTCGACTATCTGCCTGGATAGTTCGACTTTCTGAGTCGGTCGACTATCTATTGATAGGTCGACGATCTCAGCAGGTCGTTCGACTATAGTCGAAGGTCGTTCGACGATCGGCTGTCTGCATATATAATATTATATGCTTTCTCTTCCTTATTTTATTTCCTATATTTCTAGCATATTTTTATTATAAATTATTTAATTGATCTTATGCATATATCTCAAAGCAATCTTTGCTTATACCCTTTATGCATAAGTCAATTCCTTCTGACATGTATTTTGTCTTATTAGTTTACTTTATCTGCAGCTGTCCTTTATAGCCGTTGGCTGTAAAGAGTTTTCTGATGTGACTTTATCTAACATCATTTATAAGATTATTTATTACAGCTGCAGTAGCTTTCCCTTTTATAGGATATATATATGCAAGACTTGTTTTTGCCTTTATGTTAATTACAGCCCAGATTCAAGATCTGAGAAAAAGACAAAGACCAGTTCAAATATTAGAGCCGTTGCTGCTGCTCCTATTTAAAGAGTTCTTTTGTAAAAAGAACAAAGCCTGCTACCAGCAATATACATCAGTAGAAGGAAGAAAACATACAGCTGCTCTCAGGACTCATCTGAGAAGATACAGCTGCTCTCAGCAATCATCCATCCACCTGAGAAGATATCTCTTCACTCTTCTTCAACCTGAGTGCTCCTGTTCCAGGAAGTTCACACTCAGAGATTTAGAAGAAGAAGAAGAAGAAGAAGGAAGCTGAAGAAGAACATCCATCCAGATCTCTAGTCTTCTTCAAGCTTTTCCTTCAGAACTTCAAGACAGTATTCTGTCTTGAATTCTGAAGAGCCTCTTGTGCTTCTCTAATCTATTGTAAAATAGAGAAGACATTCTAACCCTCTTCCCCCCTCCTGTAAAGGGTTGTTTACCCCCTTCAAAAGTAAAGCTTGGTTTTTAGACACCTGATCAAAAGTCTAAAGGGTCTCTAGATCTACCTGCAGCAGATCTTGTTGGTGGCAGGGCACCTGATCAAAAACCTGTAGTGGATTCCTACCGTGTGGGTAGAAGAGTGGATGTACCCAGTGTTTGGGGAACCACTATAATATCTTGTGTCGTCTGGTTGCTTGATTTATTATTTGTATTGTGGCTGTGATTAGTTTTAACTAGGATTGCTAGTTGCTGATTAGGATCCAAGCCTTAACTGTAATTACAGTTAGCTTGTGTTTGTACACATCACTTGTGTTAGGCTCTTAGGGTTCTTATTCAATATTTATAATCCTCAATTCTGCAATCGTATCTATCCCTTCACTTTCAATTGGTATCAGAGGGAGGTTGACTGACTGAACAGGCTAACACCTGAGTCACAAGATCCTGATAGATACCAAGGATTATAGATATTCACTCACTTTCATGGCCCAGTACAATGATTATTTTTGCACCAGACCTCCAGCTTGCAACTTAGCTGAGTTCAGCATCTGGAAGACAAGAGTCAAATTATATATGAACTCTTTAGATGAAGAAATTTTTTTGTCTATTTTGACAGGTCTCCCTACTTCGGCAACAACAAAAAAAAATGCCAGGCTAGCTGATGCCCGAGCAATGAACATCCTAGCTCAGTCATTATCTGATGACTTATTTCAGGATGTTGCTGAATGCTCAACAGCTAAGGAGATGTGGGAATCTCTTCACCAAATGGCTTCTGAACCCTTGGATGCAATATCAGAAGGAAGCCACATCATCTCATCTGAAGGAGAAGAATCAACATTCCTAGATGTTATCTGGGATGTCTCAGATGATGACTCATCATTTGAAGATGAAGAGGAGGAAGCAAGGGGCAAAGAATTTTGCATAATGGCCATCAATGCCTCCTGCAGCAATTCAGAAGCTGAACTAACAGAAGGAAAATCAAAACCTGAAAAGGTTCAGGTAATATCAAAATCTGTTTTTAGTTCAGTAAATTTAGATATTCAAAATTGGTGCCAAGTTTTAACTAAACCTGAGAAGGAACCAACACTTCTCAGAGAAATGTTTTCTTTATATTTTAATGAGTTCAGATTTGAGAACTCAATTTGTTTCTTCATAAATTTGTTTTATTATCAAAAGGATAAATTACTTAAAATATTTTCAAATCCTTTTATTATTTGGAACAGATTTATTAGGAAGCATTTTCTTTTCTTATAGCTGATTATATCTGTTTGATATTGTGTTCAAATATTTTATTCAGATTTCTGTATAAAGAAATTCTCTGTCAGATAACTCTATTTCTTATAGATCCTTTTCTAATTTTATTTAGATTGAGTCCTCTACTCTAGTTGCATTTGTCAGCTGAGTTTGAATCTCGTCTAATGAAAAGAAATTCTATAGGAAGGAAGATATCTGATTTTGTTTTTCAGATACAGAATCCAAATTAAATTGGCTGGACAAAATATCATTTTTTTGCTGCTCACATACCCTTTTTCAAGGAGAGAGCAATCTCTACCATAGCTTTCTGCAGGTACTATTCACAAGAGTTTGCTGGATGACTCAATCAATGCTCAAAGTCATCTCAGCCTTCTTCAATCACAAGTACTGCATCAACATAGGGGGAGATTGCAAATGCCAGCAGCAGCCAGCTAAGCAAAGTTTTTCTTTATATATTTTATGCTTTGCTTTATTTATTTTGCTAAATAGGATCCTCACCCAAATATGGGGAGATTGTTGGAACCCTGGTTCTGATTTGGGCTAGGATCTCTATTAGGTTGTTTTAGTTTAGTTTATTTAATTCTTGTTATTTTAGTCTTTGAAAGACTTAACCCAAATAGGGGGAGATTGTTGGTACCCTAGTTTGGATTTGAGTTAAGTCTTTCCTTTTAGTCTCTTAACCCAAGATTTATCAATGGTCAAAGTCTAGTTGTAGAGTATTCTCTTTTCCAGTAAAATTCTGGCTAAGGGATTTTCGGGTTCGACTATCGTCGAACGCCGATCGACTATCGTCGATCAGCCGGTCGACGATCGTCTGTCTCTGGTCAGCTCGACGCTCTGCTAGATCGTCGAGCTCTGGTCGACTATCTCTTGATAGCTCGACGTTTTCTGTCTAGCTTTGAGTCGGTCGACTATCTGCCTGGATAGTTCGACTTTCTGAGTCGGTCGACTATCTATTGATAGGTCGACGATCTCAGCAGGTCGTTCGACTATAGTCGAAGGTCGTTCGACGATCGGCTGTCTGCATATATAATATTATATGCTTTCTCTTCCTTATTTTATTTCCTATATTTCTAGCATATTTTTATTATAAATTATTTAATTGATCTTATGCATATATCTCAAAGCAATCTTTGCTTATACCCTTTATGCATAAGTCAATTCCTTCTGACATGTATTTTGTCTTATTAGTTTACTTTATCTGCAGCTGTCCTTTATAGCCGTTGGCTGTAAAGAGTTTTCTGATGTGACTTTATCTAACATCATTTATAAGATTATTTATTACAGCTGCAGTAGCTTTCCCTTTTATAGGATATATATATGCAAGACTTGTTTTTGCCTTTATGTTAATTACAGCCCAGATTCAAGATCTGAGAAAAAGACAAAGACCAGTTCAAATATTAGAGCCGTTGCTGCTACTCCTATTTAAAGAGTTCTTTTGCAAAAAGAACAAAGCCTGCTACCAGCAATATACATCAGTAGAAGGAAGAAAACATACAGCTGCTCTCAGGACTCATCTGAGAAGATACAGCTGCTCTCAGCAATCATCCATCCACCTGAGAAGATATCTCTTCACTCTTCTTCAACCTGAGTGCTCCTGTTCCAGGAAGTTCACACTCAGAGATTTAGAAGAAGAAGAAGAAGAAGAAGGAAGCTGAAGAAGAACATCCATCCAGATCTCTAGTCTTCTTCAAGCTTTTCCTTCAGAACTTCAAGACAGTATTCTGTCTTGAATTCTGAAGAGCCTCTTGTGCTTCTCTAATCTATTGTAAAATAGAGAAGACATTCTAACCCTCTTCCCCCCTCCTATAAAGGGTTGTTTACTCCCTTCAAAAGTAAAGCTTGGTTTTTAGACACCTGATCAAAAGTCTAAAGGGTCTCTAGATCTACCTGCAGCAGATCTTGTTGGTGGCAGGGCACCTGATCAAAAACCTGTAGTGGATTCCTACCGTGTGGGTAGAAGAGTGGATGTACCCAGTGTTTGGGGAACCACTATAATATCTTGTGTCGTCTGGTTGCTTGATTTATTATTTGCATTGTGGCTGTGATTAGTTTTAACTAGGATTGCTAGTTGCTGATTAGGATCCAAGCCTTAACTGTAATTACAGTTAGCTTGTGTTTGTACACATCACTTGTGTTAGGCTCTTAGGGTTCTTATTCAATATTTATAATCCTCAATTCCGCAATCGTATCTATCCCTTCACTTTCAGATTCCTACCAGGGTGGTAGAAGAGTGGACGTACCTATTTAGAGGGAACCACTATAAAATCTCTTGTGTCGTTTGGTTGTTTATTTATTACTTGTACTGTGGCTGTGAATAGATTTAACTAGGATTGCTAGTTGCTGGAATAGGACTCTAGCCTTAACTGTAATTACAGTTGGCTGCCTTTTGTGCACAACACTTTGTGTTAGGCTTTAGGGTTATTCTAAAATATCTATAATCTGAATTCCGTAATCGGTATCTATCCCTATTCACTTTCAATTGGTATCAGAGGGAGGTTGACTGACTGTTCAGGCTAACACCTGAGTCATAAGATCCTGATAGATACCAAGCTTATAAATATTCACTTCATGGCCCAGTCCAAGGATTACTCAAGCACCAGACCTCCAGCATGCAACTTAGCTAAGTTTTGCATCTGGAAGGCAAGAGTTAAATTATATATGAACTCTTTTGATGAAGGTATTTTTTTTGTCTATTTTGACAGGTCTCCCAACTTCGGCAACAACAACAAAAAGTGCCAGGCTAGCTGATGCCAGAGCAATGAACATCCTAGCTCAGTCATTATCTGATGACTTATTTCAGGAGGCTGTTGAATGCTCAACAACTAAGGAGATTTGGGATTCCCTTCACCAAATGGCTTCTGAACCCGTGGATGACACATCAGAAAGAAGCCATAACAGAATATTTGAAGGAGAAGAATCAACATCCCTAGATGTTATCTGGGATATCTCAGATGATGAATCATCATTTGAAGATGAAGAGGAGGAAGCAAGGGCCAAAGAATTTTGCTTAATGGCCGTCAACACTTCCTGCAGCAATCTAAAAGCCGAACAAACAGAAGGAAATTCCAAACCTGAGGAGAATTAGGTATTATTATCTAACTCTGTTAATTTAGAAATTCAATATTACTGCCAAGATTTAATAAAATCTGAGAAAGAAACAAAACTTCTCAGAGGATTATTTTTAGAATATATTCAAAGGAAGAACAAATATCTTGAGCTCAGACCGTCGAACTCCGATCGACTATCTTATATAAAAACGTCGAGCTCAATTATTTGTTTTTTCATAAATTTGTTTTATAAACAAAAAGACAAATTATTTATAATATTTTCAAATCCTTCTACCATTTGGAACAGATTTATTAGGAAGCATTTTCTTTTCTTAAGGCTATTTATATCTGATTGATATTTTGTTCAATATCTTGTTCGGATTTCTGAATAAAGAATTCTCTATCAAATAACTCTATTTCTTATAGATCTTTTTCTAATTTCTTCTAGATTGAGTCCTCTACTCTAGTTGCATTGGTCAGCTGAGTTTGAATCTCGTCTGATGAAAAGAAATTCTATAGGAAGGAAGATATCTGATTTTGTTTTTCAGATCCAGAATCCTAATTATATTTGCTGAACAAATATCATTTTTTTTATGCTAACATATCCCTTTTTCAAGGAGAGAGCAATCTCTACCATAGCTTTCTGCAGGTACCATTTATAAGAATGAGCTGGATGACTCAATCAAAATTCAAAGTCATCCCAGTCTCTTTCAATCACAGGTACCACATCAACATAGGGGGAGATTGCAAATGCCTGCAAGCAGCCTGCTTTTATCAAAAACCGAAGCCTGCTATGCAAAGCTTTTCTTTTTTTATATCTTATGCTTTGCAAATATATATTTATTATAATATTATTTTGCTAATAGGATCCTCACCCAAATAGGGGGAGATTGTTGGAACCTTAGGTTCTGATTTGGGTTAGGATCACTATTAGGATTATTAGTTTGACCCAAATTGTATAGTCTAAGGGTCATAGGATTCTCCAGGTATACATCAAAAGAATCCAAGAAGAAAGTGCAGAAAATTCCAGAAAAGTTCAGTTTTGAAGTTCAGAATTCCAGTCCAAAAATAGTCGAACGGAGTTCAACTATAGTCGAACGGAGTTCAACTATAGTCGAACGGAGTTCCACTATAGTCGAACGTAGATTGGTGAAGCTTTCAGATTAAATTTTGGTGATTTCCTGTGCAGTTATTGGTGACAACTGGCTAGAGTATTTCAAGGCTTAAGTAAAAGAATTTACAGCTAATATATTTAATGCTAAATATTCTTATGAATTTAGCCGTTGGGAGGCTGCATTAAATATGAAACAATTCAAAGATTTATTGTCAGTTTCCTTTCCAAGACAGTTTCCTATCTGAGTCGGTCGACTATCTGTCTGATAGGTCGACGATCTCAGTGGGTTGGTCGACGATCTCCGAGGATCGTTCGACTATCTTTTGTCTGCGTATATATAATTTTATATGCGTTCTCTTCGTTGTATTATTTCTTATATTATCCAACATATTTTATTATAGATTATTTAATTGATCTTATGCATATATCTCAAAGCAATCTTTGCTTCTATCTTTATGCATAAGTCAGTTCTTTCTGACAATATATTTTGTCTTATTATCTGATTTTATATCTGCAGCTGTCCTTTATAGCCGTTGGACTCAAAAGTCCTCTTTGGCTGTAAAGTGTAATCTGATGTGACGTTATCTTGTATTCTATATTCAGTTTAATATTGCAGCTGCTGTAGCTTTATTCTTTATATAGGAATATATATGTCTGTAAGATATGTTTTGCCTGTATGATATTTGCAGCCCAGATTCAAGGTTGCTGACTTCCGCAAGAAGACAAAGTCTAAGCTCAATTAGAGTCGTTGTTGCTGCTCTTATTTAAAGAGTTCTTTTGAAAAAAGAACTCAGCTAGCTACCCGCAATATACAGCAGCTCAGAGAAAAGAGTGAAGGAGTTCAACCTGTACAACGTACAGAGAAAAGATACAGCATACAACTGCTCTCAGAAATTTAAATCTGACTGAGAAGATTATCTCTTCCGTTCTTCTTCAACCTGAGTGCTCCTGTTCAAGGAAGATATACACTCAGAGATTATATTGAAGAAGAAGAAGAAGAAGGAAGCTGAAGAAGAACAACTATTCCAGATCTCTAGTCTTCTTCGAGCTGTATCCTTCAGAACTTCAAGACAGCTTGCTGTCAGAAGTTCTGAAGAGTCATGTGCTTCTCTAATCTTTGTGAAAATAGAGAAGACTCTTTTTATCCTCTTTCCCCTCCTGTACAAAGGGTTATTACTCCCTTCAAAAGTGAACCCTTGGTGGCAGGGCACCTGATCAAAAACTTATGTTGGATTTTGAGCTCCTGATCAAAAGCTCAAAGGGTCTACTTGATCTACCTGAAGCAGATCAGTTGGTGGCAGGGCACCTGAACAAAAACCTGTAGTGGATTCCTACCAGGGTGGTAGAAGAGTGGACGTACCTATTTAGAGGGAACCACTATAAAATCTCTTGTGTCGTTTGGTTGTTTATTTATTACTTGTACTGTGGCTGTGAATAGATTTAACTAGGATTGCTAGTTGCTGGAATATGACTCTAGCCTTAACTGTAATTACAGTTGGCTGCCTTTTGTGCACAACACTTTGTGTTAGGCTTTAGGGTTATTCTAAAATATCTATAATCTGAATTCCGCAATCGGTATCTATCCCTATTCACTTTCATTAGCTCAATGATATACATCAAGGTGTATTTGATGTTATTTTGAGTTTATATGTGCAAGTTAAGAATGTACTAGAATGCAGGAAAAATATTCTAAGTCCATGTGTCGACACCAGACGAAATTGTGTCGACACTTCAGAAAGATTGTGTCGACACTTGAAGAAGGCTGTGTTGACACAGAGAAAAAGAGTCGACAACAATTATGTCGACACCTGGAGGCAGTGTCGACATACAGAATTTATAGTCGACAACATTTGTGTCGACACTGGGAGGCTGTGTCGATACACATAAGTTTAGTCGACAACATTTGTGTTAACACCAGAAGACTGTGTCGACACACAGAGGCAGAGTCGACAACAGCTGTGTCGACACCTGGAGGCTGTGTCGACACACACTATATTCTGAGTCTACATCAACTGTGTCGACACACAGGACTTGTGTCGATACACAACAAAGTCTAGACTAAGTTAGTTGCTGGTGAATGGTGAAGTGTTTGTGTCGACACAACTACTCAGTATCGACACATTCTCAAGATGCAGTATCAAGAAGCTGAGTCGACATAAAGGCAGACATGTCGACATCATCAAAGGTTGTGTCGACACCTAAGTCACTTATGTCGACACATATTGATAGATGGTCTCGACACTTTCTAACAGATAGTCTCGACACTTTGCTGACAAAGACAAAGGCACAAGATCTGTTTGAAGACTTGACAGTTGTGAGTTACAACAGGTCGACTGAAGCTGTCAGACTTGTCAGAAGTTTGTTAGAAACCGGATCAGCCGGTTACCAAGGATGAAGTCTATAAATAGACAGATTCAGAAGAAGAAGATACACATAGAAACTGATTGATTGATCATTGTTGTGAGATAAGATCTCTAATCAAGAAAGTGCAAGGCACAGAAGAAGATCTTCGAGAGAAGATCTAAGAAGACTTTCTGAACTGAACATCCACTCAGATTCAGTCTAAGTTGAATTCATTCAAGAATTCGGAAGTATTATCAAGGGTTGTGGATAGAGAGAGATCCAGCCATTTGAAGTCAAGAAGGAAGCTATCACAGGTTTCTTAAGAAGCAGTATATTCCAAAGGAAATCAACTCTAACTAAGTTCAAATTCAAGAAGCTTTGAAGAAAGCTAAGATCCAGTTGATTTCATCCATCAGCCTTTTCAAGAAGCTGATTAAGAACAGTCTTATCCCTTCTCTCTTAACAGGGGTAAGATATTATATAACTTCATTTTCAAATTCTGTAGGATCTATTTATAGATCTGAGTTGTAAGCTTATTTTATAAAGGCTGAGTGTAGGAGAAGGTGTTCTCTGAGTTGTAAGCCTATTTTATAAAGGCTGAGTGTAGGAGAGGTATTCTCTGAGTGGTAGGGCTGTTTATGCCTGAGTTGTAGGAGAAGGTGTTCTCTGAGTTGTAGGCCTTGTGGCAAGGCTGAGGTAGGACTGGTTAGCCTGAGCTGTAGGAACCTTATAGGGTTTTGAGTTGTAGGAACCTTTCAGGGTTCTGAGTTGTAGGATCTGAGATAAAGGAGGAAGTTAGGCCGAATCTAGCACACTGCTAGATAGGTGAAGGGGGAAAGTGGATTTACCCAGACCTTGAGGAACCACTATAAATCTATGTGCAATCTGTGATGTGTACATGTTTGTGATTGCTGTGCTGTGTTAGCTGCAGAGTTTTCTGAACTTTATTATAACCTGAAGTTATATTCTGCCTTAAGTTAAAACAAGCATTAGAACCTATTCACCCCCCCTCTAGGTGTTTAGGTGGTCTTGAAAGTAAAACTATCAAGTGGTATCAGAGGGAGGTTACTCAAAGAAGGAGTTAACAGTCTGAGTTAGATCCCTAAAGGCAGAATCAAGAATCAAGAAAATGGGTTCTGGAGAGAATCACAAGGAACTAGGGTCAATGAAATTACCCATCTGCAGAAAAGAGATTTTTGGAATCTGGAAAGAAAGGGTTAGGTTATTTATGGAGGCTTCTGATCCAAGGATCTATATTATAGTAAAAGAAGGTTCATATATCCCAATGAATTTGTCTGCTCTAGATGCAAATGAAAAAACTCCTAAAGATTTCTCTAAAATGACTAAGGATGAGATTATATTGGCAACTATGGATAAGAGAGCTCAGAATATCATAGTGAGTGCCATAGATGATTCTACTTTCTAAAATTTGATTCACTACAAAACCTCCAAGGAAATGTGGGACACCTTGATTGTCTATATGGAGGGTTCTGAAGAAGTTAGACAAGACAAAAAATCTATGCTTAATCAAGAATATGAGAGTTCCAAACAAGGGAAGTCTGATAGCATAACTGAATGCTACAAGAAATTCTACAGGATAGTGAATGAACTGATGTCCTATGGAAGGGTCTTCAGTACATATGAGCTAAATGACAAATTTCTAAGATCCTTGACAAAGGATTGGGATAACAAGATTTGTGCCATAAGAGAAGTGGCCAAACTAGCAGACATTTCTCCTCCAACCTTATTTGGAAAATTGCTCTCATATGAAAGGCAACTAATGGCTAGGAAGGAGGAAGAAAAAATTACAAAAGGAGAGCATAGAGAGAAGTCAGTGGCCTTCAAGGTTGAAGCCACTAGAAAGAGCAGGAGAATGTCTCCATCACCTCCTAAGGAAGTTGCTGAAGATAACTCAGAAAATTCAGACAATCAGAACTCAGAAAGCAGTGATTCAGATGCAGATTTTGCTGCCTTTACAAGGCAGTTTCA
Source organism: Platanthera zijinensis (assembly GCA_039513925.1). NCBI lineage: Eukaryota > Viridiplantae > Streptophyta > Magnoliopsida > Asparagales > Orchidaceae > Platanthera > Platanthera zijinensis. The sequence continues at coordinate 223,024,043 of CM077080.1, read as the reverse complement.
GAGGTTCTTGAAGAAGAAGCAGTGGAAGTCAAGACCTTCCACATCACAGCCAGTTGATGATTACTATCAGAAGGGAAAATCATCAAGAAAGGAAAGGAGCAGATCAAAGCCCAGCAAAGCTACAACATCAAAGATTGTTTGCTATTGCTGCAATAGGCCAGGACATGTGGTGGCTGAATGTCCAGATAAGAGGAAGGAGTCAACAGACAGAAAGAAGACTCAATAAAAGGGCAAGAAGGAGAAATCCTTTATTGCTAAGAAGGAGAAGAGTCTTACAGATCAATCTTCCTCAGAGTCAGAATCTGAAGCTGAAGCTTACATTGGACTGTATGCAGCTAATGAAGAAGAGAAGTTTATGTAATTGCTAAACTCCATCTATGATCAAGAAGACCATTAGTGTATGGGACTGATGGCTGATTTAGAAGACAACAAGTGCCAGGATCAGTCTGGTCCCAATAAGGTACAAAGTAATTCTAGAATTTCAGATTACAGTACCAGTTCAGAGTCAGATTCATCTGCATCAAGTAATGAGGATGGATTTGAATCTGAAGGAGATATTCATCAGTTGATAGATAAGTATGGAGACTTATTGCAGGCTCTTAAGAAAAGCAAGAACCTAGCCAAAACTCAGGCTCAGGAGATTGCAGATCTTAAGGTGGCTGCATCTGAGTTTGGAAAAGTATTGGATCAAAAGTTAAATAAGATTGCCAAACTGAAAAATATAACTATTATTCAGATGTGCACAATCACATATTACAAAGATCAAGTTAAAAGTCTGGAGGCCAGACTGAGAGTAGAGAAAGATTTAGTGGCTAGCTACTCTAAGCCAAAATCAATCTTACCTTTAATAAATGAGTTTGTGGCTCAAAAGGGTAAGGCAGGATTAGGCTTCAAGGGTAACACCAGGGCTGCCCAATTCAAGATAAAAGGCAAAGCTCCAGTCCAACCACTAAACCTTAAAGTCCCTGTTATATTTAGAAAGGTACAAGAGCCTTCTAATAAATATGATCTTGAAAAAATTCATGGTCATATTAAGACTGATGTTCTGAAGAACAAGAATGTTTATGCAAATAAGTCAGTCCATGTTCATAAACCCCATGTGAAAGAAAAGGGATAGATACTACTCTAGAGGGGGGGTGAATAGAGTAATCAAAAATTGCACTAGCAAAGTTGACTGTCTACTCAACTCCCTTGGAGTTAATTGCGGAATGAAGGTTATAGATATTTGAGATGAAACCCTAAAGCCTAACACAAGTGTTGTGCACAAAGGCAGCCAACTATAATTACAGTTAATGCTTGGAATCCTAAACAGCAACTAGCAATCCTAGTTAAAATCTAATCACAGCCAATCAACACAGAGAATTAATTAAACAATCTAGACGACACAAGGAATTTATAGTGGTTCCCCAAACAACTTGGGTACGTCCACTCTTCTACCAACAAGGTAGGAATCCACTCAGGTTTTTGATCAGGTGCCCTGCCACCAACAAGATCTGCTTCAGGTAGATCCAGAAACCCTTTAGACTTTTGATCAGGTGTCTAAAAACTAACATAGGTTTTTGATCAGGTGCCCTGCCACCAAGGTATACTTTTGAAGGGAGTAATAACCCTTTACAGGAGGCTGGAAAGGAGGTAAAAAAGTCTTCTCTATTTTACAATAGATTAGAGAAGCACAAGAACTTGCACTGAGCAAGAAAGCTCTAAAGAATCAAGGCTCCCCCTGGCTAAAAGAATATCCAGGTGAAGTCTTGCTTCAGTGCAGAAACACTTCAGAAAATCTGAAGGAAAAAGCTACAAGAAGATAAATAATATGAAATAAAATTTCTTCTTTAGGCAGCTATCTTCTTCTTCTTCTTCTTCAAAAAGCTCTGAGTGCAAATCTTCCTGGAGGCAGGAGAACTCAGGTTGAAGAAGAGTGAAGAACTAAAACTTCTTCTCAGTTAGATGTGAATGAGCTGAGAGCAGTTGAAAACTGTAAGTTGTAGCTTGAATGCTGCTGTTAGCTTTTTGAATATGTGAGAACTAGTTGATTTCTTTCTCCAAAGAATTCTTTATATAGCAGCAGCAGCAACGGCTCTCATTTTAGTTCGAATCTTGTCTTCTACTGAAATCTGCAAGCTGGGCTGCAAATAGCATAAAGCAAAACAAATACTGCAGACAGATATCCTATAAGAGGATAAAGCTTTCTAAGAAGCTACAAATAACTCTGATAAAATAATACAAGAGAAAGTCACATCAGAAGAGACTCTTTACGGCCAAGAAAGACTTTTTGAGTCTAACGGCTATAAAGGGCAGCCTGGCAGATAAAGCAGAAATCATATCTCAGCTAATAAGACAAACAACTTTGTCAGAAAAGATTAGCTCATGCATAAGGAATGGAACAGATATTGCATGGAAATAATATCATAATTTATTCAAACAGTCTTTTATAAAATATGCCAAAATAAATATGAAATAAATCACATCATAGAAGACGACAAAATTATTCAAAACATACAGCAAAACGTCGAACGACCCTCGGAGATCGTCAAACGAGGCACAGAGATCGTCGACCTATCAGACAGATAGTCGAACGATCCAGATAGTCGAACTATCAAAGAAGATAGTCGAACTACCTCAGCAGATAGTTGAACTATCAGGACAGATAGTCGAGCTATCAGATAGTCGATCTATCAGGACAGATAGTCGAACTACCAAAGCAAAATAGATAGTTGACCTATCAACAGATAGTCGAACTATCACAGAGAACAGATAGTCGACCTATCAACAGATAGTCGAGCTATCAACTAAGACAGATAGTCGACCTATCAACAGATAGTCGAACTATCAGATAGTTGAACTATCCAAACAGATAGTCGAACTATCAAACAAAACAGATAGTCGACCTATCAACAGATAGTCGAACTATCAAGGACAACAGATAGTCGACCTATCAAACAGATAGTCGAACTATCAGATAGTTGAACTATCCAAGCAGATAGTCGAACTATCAAACACAACAGATAGTCGACCTATCAAACAGATAGTCGAACTATCAACGCAGACAGATAGTCGACCTATCAAACAGATAGTCGAGCTATCAGGAAGATAATCGTCGAACGGCTGATCGACGATAGTCGAGCGACGTTCGACCATAGTTGAATGAAAAGCAACTTAACCAAATATTCATCTGGAAAAGTGATTCTACACAACTAGAGAATCTAACCTATCAACTAACCTTTGACCATAGATAAATCTTGGGTCAAGAGACTAAAAGAGAAGACTGAACTCAAATCAAAACTAGGGTACCAACAATCTCCCCTATTTGAGTTAAGTCTCTCAACAACTAAACACAAAACTGATTACTGAAAGTAAATAAAAAATGCATGAAAAGAAATAACTAATCAGATAACATCAATCAAACAGATAAGCAATTAACTATCAATCAATGAAATATTAAGATGCTTCAGAGTTAGGTTTAGGATCAGAAGAGCTAGAAACAAAAGTAATCTTTCTAGAGGGATCTTGGGCTTCTTTTCTTGACAACTTCAGGTCTTGTTCTCCAATGATTTTCAATTCTGATGCTCTTGGGACAACTGCCTCAGGATGCTTTTCCATGTACTTTGAAGGATCAAATACCTCAGGTTTGACCTGGAATTTATCGAGCTCCTTCATTCTGAATTTTGACATAGTGGTCAATCCTGCAGTGTCTTTTCCTTCTGCTTTAGCTTTCTTAATTTGAGCTGCTCCAACAAGTTCAAGAAAACGAGCCATCCTAAAATTAGGATCAAGCTCTGGGCTTTCATACACATTTTCAGAAGATGTATCAACTGGTTCTTTATCCTGAATAACTAGATAAGAAGGAGGAGCAGACTTAGCAAATATCTTGCTAGATTTTTCAGATAAAATAATTTGCTTACCTTTTGTAACAGCCTTCACAGAATGATCTGGCTTTGGAGAGGTTGAGCTTTTGTGTTCTTTAGAAGGAGGAGGGGAAAAGGTTGGTCTTTGATACACCACCTCCTTTACTTGTTCCTTAACAACATCAAGTCTTTGATAGCCAGTTTGAGTTTTACCTTGATATCCTTGAGAGCTTCTCCTTTGAGATGACTGGGATGGATTGAACCTTTCAGATTGAGCAGCTGGATTTGCAGATAAGTTTCCTGAGGCTCCTGTACTGGGAGGTGGAGGAGGAGGACCTCTAGGAGTCCATCTTGGTACAGGACTATCATACCTCATTGACTTCTTTCTTTGCTTCTGCTGATTTTTAGAGAAAGCCATCCAGTGCTGGAAATCTTTTGACTTAGGATCAATTCCTTTCAGAATATAATAAGGAGTATCATTATCTGGATTTGGAGGAGGAGGAGCCATAACTTTCCTTTTCTTTTTAGCAGTTCTTTTTCTTTTAGACTCATCAGATTCATCAGAATCAATATCATCCTCAGAATTTGAAGAGATAGGGAGATCATATGGATCAACTGCCTCTTGCATAGCTCTTTCCTTTTCCTTTAGAGCAGCTTTTTCTATTTCTTCTTCCATGGCATCCTGTGCCAGGAGAGCATCTAAATCCAAACCGGGGGAATCATCCCATACAGTAGACTTTTCAATTTGAGCATCTGCAGCCTTTTCTTGTTGATCAGAAACTGTCATGGTGACCAGTTCTACTTGCACTTCTAGCTAAGCTGGCTGAGCAGCCTCAGAAACTTGAACAGCTGGTTCTAGTTCAGATTGAACTTCTGGAGCTGGCTGGAGATCAGGCTCTTGAACATCTAGAACTTCTTCCATTTTATCTGTAGTATTATGAATAAAATTTTGCTAAATGACAACGAATCATCCCTTCCAGGTATTCCCATACAAGCATATCAGTTATCAAGTCTAAGAAGTGAGTAAAGGGGATACCTTCAGAACTGTCCTTTGCGTGTCCTAACTCCCATAATTCATCTAGAAAGGAGGTGATAACTCCTTCTAGGTATAAGGCGATCAGGGGAGTAGAACATTCTTCCAGACACGCTTTGACAATAAATTCAGACTTCAGTATAGCATCAGAAATTTCTTTTTCAGATAAACTTTGAGGAGGAGCTGATTCTTCTATTTCTTTCTCTGCCACTATAGGAGGATCTGCTGGAGGGGAGGCTAAAGGCTGCTCAGAGACATCTTCATTAAGCATCTCCCCCTGCCTGATTTCAGTAGATACTGAAACCAGGCCACTAGAGGAAGAGGGCTCAGCAGACTTTGAGAGTGCTTGAATAGCAGCAGTCAAAGAAGATACGGAGGAAACAAGAGGGGCAATTGCCTCTTCAATCATAATTTTGATTGAGGGGGTAATTAGCTCCACGATGCTAGATATGAAAGCTGGAGAGACTTCAGATGATGAAGGGGGAATCTCAGAGGATGGAAGATCAACAGGAATGGTGAATTCCTGATGAGCTGGAGAATGAACTGGAGATGGAACTGGAGATGGAGAGTGATGGGGAGTTGGATGAGAGGATGCAGGGCGATCAATATGATCTGAAGAGGGAATTGGAGACTGAGGAGGAGTAGAAATCTCAGAAACCAATAAATCAAAACTGGGATGAGAGATCCCAGCAAGATGAGATGGGAGAGGAGATGTAGGAGGTGATGCAAGGTGAGAAGCAGATGACTCAGGAAGATGAGAAGCAGAAGGTCGTACTTCAACTGAAGTTGATGGAACTTCAACTGAAGTTGATGGAACTTCAACTGAAGTAGACGGCAATGCAGATGAAGAAGATGGAAGGGAGAGGTTTGCTGAGCCAGCTTCTTGTAGGGGAGGAGTGACTGAGACAGTCCTGGTGCTCTCAGATGTAGCTGGAGCAACCCCTGCGGGAGCGGGCTTCAGAAAGATCCTTTTCCATTTGGTGAACAAGGCTGGATCCATCTTCTTGCTGGCATTTATGGAGGTAGCAGCTGAAACTAATAGATGGGGATATTTTTCCTTCAGAAAAATCCCAACTACCCTACCCAGGGTAACTTCTTTATTGCTGTTCTTTTTCCTGATCAAATCAAACAGAACTCCTGCCCAATTAATCTATTTCTTATTCACAATTGCACACATCAGTGCAAACTGCTGCCTTGTAATGTTGTCATGGGCAGAGTGCTTTCCCAATAGCACTTTTCCTACAAGTTCAGCAAGGAACTTAATCTTAAATGGAAAATTTACTTTAAGCAGCTTAGAGGGAATGCCTTCTGCATGTCCCAGCTCTGTCAGCATTCTCCCAAACTCTGGGGTATCTTGCTCGTAATCTTCTTCCCCATTTATCAATCCAAATATTTCAGTTAAAATAGCGGGAGTCAATGTTATCTCTTCTCCGCCAATGGTTCCGGTCATTGAATCATCATTTGAAGACGAAGTAAATGCCCATTCTTTGATCTCTGGAATATTTATCTTTATCCTGGAAGACATAAGCTTTGCTAAACCTTGATCTTTGCATAAACTGAGGATTTCCACAATTCCGGATTCGCAGCAACTGAAAGACTTGAAATCCACACTGAATCCTGCATCGAACTTCACTACTGCCAGAAGCGCTGGAGCTATCGCCATCGAAAGGGCTGGAGAAGAAGAGGGAGAGACGGCGAGGACGAAGCGGCAGAAATCGCAAGACAAAGAGCAAGCGGGAAGACGGAATGCGAAAAGGCGCTTTCCGTCGACGATAAAAACAACGATCTCTTAACCTAGGTCGACTATCGGCTTTATATTAAAACAGCGATCGTCGATCTATTTAAAAGATGCTGGAGACGATGGTCGAACGGTCGTTCGACGATCGGTCCTGAAGTAGAGTAGTCGATCAATCGTTCGACTATTTCTGTCTTCACAAACAACAAGCTGTCATCAACCATAGATCGACGATATGCTCGACCTGTTCGACGATCTTCGAATGCCGGTCGACGATCTTCAAGTAGATAAGCTATTATCAACCATAGGTCGACGATAGGCTTGATCCGATCGACTATCTTCGAACTTCGTTCGACTATCTTTGAACAAGTTTCAACAAGGCAGACGTCACACTTAGTCTCTTCCATTAATCATGCCTAGTTGAACTAAAAAGAACAGATGCTTCTGTTCATCTAAGGGCTTGGTGAATATATCACCTCTCTGAAGGTCTGTTGATATGAACTCAAGGCTGATCTTGTTCTTTTCCACACAATCTCTCAGGAAATGGTGCCGGATCTCAATGTGTTTCGTTCTAGAGTGGTGCACGGGATTTTGTGCAATAGAGATAGCACTGGTACTATCACACATGATTTTTGTGTTCTTGTGTGAGTACCCATAATCCAAAAGTTGGTTTTGTATCCACAGGATCTGTGAACAACAATTAGCAGCTGCTATATATTCAGCTTCTGCAGTTGAGGTTGATACAAAGGCCTGCTTCTTACAGAACCAAGAGACCAATCTCTCTCCCAGGAACTGGCAAGTTCCTGAGGTACTTTTCCTGTCAACTATACAGCTAGCATAATCAGAATCAGAATATCCAATTAATTCAAATTCTAACTCAGCTGGGTATCAAAGTCCTAGATTTAGACATCCCTTCAGGTATCTCAAGATTCTCTTGAGAAGAATCAGATGAGATTCCTTGGGGTTGACCTGGAATCTAGCACAAAAGCATGTAGCAAACATTATATCTGGCCTACTTGCAGTTAAATACAATAGGGAACCAACAATGGCCCTATAATTCTTTTGATCAACAGGCTTTCTCTGATCATCAGAATCAATAACTATATTAGTAGCCATAGGTGTATGCATTGCTGAAGCATCAGCCATCCCAAACTTCTTTACCAATTCCTTGACATATTTGGATTGGGAGATAAAGATGCCATCAGCATCTTGCTTTACTTGGAGACCAAGAAAGTATGACAGCTCACCCATACTACTCATCTCAAACTTGGAATGCATCAAGTTAGAGAACTTTTTGCACAGTTTGGGATCAGTGGAACCAAAAATAATGTCATCCACATACACTTAAACTAACAGGATTGTGTCCTTGTGGTGCTTGACGAAGAGGGTTCTATCAACTACTCCCCTAACAAAGTTGTGCTCTAACAGGAAACTAGCTAGAGTCTCATACCAGGCTCTTGGTGCTTGTTTGAGTCCATAAAGAGCTTTTTGCAACTTGAATACATGTGAGGGCTGAGTTGAAGAAACAAACCCAGGTGGCTGTTCAACAAATACCTCTTCCTTTAGCTCACCATTAAGAAAGGCACTTTTGACATCCATCTGAAAAACCTTAAACTTCATATAGGCTGCATAGGCTAAGAAGATCCTTATTGCTTCTAGCCTTGCAATAGTAGCAAAGGTTTGGTCATAATCTATACCTTCCTCCTGTCTATAGCCCTGAGCTACAAGCCTAGCTTTGTTCCTTACAATGATTCCATTTGCATCCAACTTATTTCTATACACCCACTTGGTGCCTATGATCAGTTGGCCTTTAGGTCTTGGAACCAAAGTCCACACTTTATATCTCTCAAACTGATTGAGTTCCTCTTGCATAGCAATGATCCAGTGGGGATCTAGCTCAGCATCTTTAATGGTGAGAGGCTCAATCTGTGAGAGGAAACAAGCGTGCATCACATCTTGTCTTAACTGATGTCTTTTTTGAACACCAGCTGATATGTCTCCTATCACTTGAGATGTAGGATGATCTCTAAGTGTGACAACATCAGCAGGTGGGATGTGATCTTCAGCAATAGTTAGGATTAATTCCTCAGGAGGAATTTGATCTACTATTGGTGGAACAACAACAGCTTCTGCAATGTCTTCATCACTATCTGATTCAGTGATATGAAGAGTTGAAAGATGAAGAATTTCTTGAGTGACATCTTTGCTAGATTCTTGTACCTGCAATGAACTAGAGGAAGGGGAAGTTTCCTTCTCCTTGTAAAACATTTGAGATTCATCAAAGGACACATGAACAGACTCTTCAATTTTAGAAGAAGATTTATTAAAAACCCTATAAGCTTTGCTTACTTGGGAATATCCAAGAAAAATTCCCATTGAAGCTTTTGCTTCAAATTTTCTAAGGTATTCTTTATTATTATTATGAATATAAACTACACAACCAAATACTCTAAAATAATTTATTTTAAGTTTCTTTCCTTTAAGCAACTCATAAGGAGTTTTACACTTAAGCTTGTGTATCAGACTTCTATTCAAGACATAGTTGGTTGTACTAATAGCTTCTGCCAATAGGAAAGAGGCATATTAGCATCTGCCAATAATGTGCCAGCAGCTTCAATCAGGGTTCTGTTCTTCCTTTCAACTACCCCATTTTGTTGGGGAGTTCTAGGAGCTAAGAAGCTATGTTTGATACCTTCTCTCTCACAGAATTCTTGCAAGAGAAGAGAGTCAAACTCAGTACCATGATCACTTCTGATCAAGGCCACATGAGTAGAGTACTCAGTCTGCACACATAATAGAAAATCTGTAAGAGATTTGAAGTTATCAGCCTTAGTTCTCAAAAAGAACACCCAAGTGAATCTAGAGAAGTCATCTACAATGACTAGGGTGTAATACTTCTCTCCTAAACTCTGTACATTTATTGGGCCAAATAGGTCCAAATGTAATAAATACAGGATTCTAGGAGAATCACTTTTATTTACTGATTTAAATGAATTCTTGGTTTGCTTGCCTAATTGACAAGCCTTGCATAGGCTCTCCTTCTTGTAGGGGCAAGAAGGTAAACCTCTAACAAGGTTGTGTTTAGATAACCTAGATATATTTTTGAGGTTAACATGGCTAGCCTTTTATGCCATAAGGTATTGTTATTGGTTACTTCATTAAATAAGCAGATTTCAGAGTGAGTTGAGTTAAAATCTACTAAATAAATGTTACCTTGTCTAATACCTACTAACACAACATTATTATTTAAAGTAATATTACAAAGAGAGTTAGAAAATGATACCTGGTATCCAGCATCACATAACTGACTTAATGAAATGAGATTATGCTTCAGTCCAGTTACATAAGCAACTCTCTTGAATGTTACAGCTCCAATTGTCATCCTGCCATAGCCTTCAGTTTGACCACAGCTTGAATCTCCAAAGATCACCTTTGGGCCAAGCTTGGCTTTGAACTTTGACAGATGTTCTTTATTTTCTGTCATATGCTTGGAGCAACCACTATCCAAATACCACTTATTCTGAGTGATAGGATAGGTCTTCACCTGCAAATGAATCAATTAAACATTATGGACCCAGGTAACCTTGGGTCCCTTGTTTTTCACATAAGAAAAACTGGAAATAAATGAATAAGCAGGTTGAGGGTGATAACCTAATGGATAAGATCTCCTAGGTGGGATTCTCCATGCAGATGATGGGTCAATGAACCTAGGGTTTCTATTCATATTCGGGTTTCTAAAGTTCTGGTTAAAGTTTTGAAATTCTTGTTGAAAACGTCGATCGGCGTTCGACGATTGGTACTCAGATCGTCGATCTCCATTCGACCACTGGGCCTGCGATCGTCGAGCAGCGTTCGACGCTCTTTGTAATTCCTTAAATTTTTGTTTTCTTTTCTCTCTCTTAGCTTTATTTAAGGCTTTATTAACCTGATTAACAGGCTCAGTGTTTTTTATTCCACTAGATGAAATAAAATTCACTGGAGTTGAAAGATGGTTTTAAGAATAATTAGGGGTTCACTAGAAGATGCTCCTAAGCCTAATTTGTTATTGTCTGACCTAGTGTTAGACATGCTGGTTATTTCAAGCATCTTAAGGCTTCTACCATTCAGGGACTCTTCTAACCTTTTGGACTTAGCTAATTCATTCTTAAGGAATTTTATTTCTTCACTAGCATTAGTGAGTTCTGCTGATAACCTAATGTTTTCAATAGAAATTAATTCAGATTCAGCTAGTTTATTTCTAAGCTCTTTTATTTCCTTTTCAAAACTAATTAAATCTAAACATAAAGATTTAAAATCTGATTTAAATTCATCAGATGTAAAGTCGTAAGAAGACAATACCTCATCTTCTGTTGGCATTTCTTCATTAGAATCTGAACTCTCTGCAGTTGAGTGATTGCTGTAGGCATCAATTGCCATCAGGCAAACTTCCTTTGCCTTCTTTTCTTCCTCATCCTCACTGGAGCTTGAGGAGGAAGATTCCTCATCAGAATCGCTCCAGGTTTCAGCAACAAAGCCTCTCTCCTTCTTTTTGTTCTTATAGGAGGATGGCTTGGAATGCTTCCTGTGCTGATCCTTGTCTTTCCTTTTATCTTTATTCTTTTCCTCTAGACAATCTGGAAGAATATGTCCAAGCTTCCTGCAACCATAACAAATTATTTCTTTAGAAGGAGTACGATCATACCTTGGTTTATCTTCATACTTTGAAGACTTCTTTCTGAATTCTTTCCTTCCCATCTTGAGAAACCTTTTGACAAATAATGACATCAGTTCCTCATTGGACTGGCTTCCTTCAGAAGCATCAGCAGCTTTGAGAGCAAGGGTTTGCTCTTTTCTTGTGGGAGTTGGGGTCTTTGCTTCAGCTTCAGCTTCCCTGGACTTCAGCACTTGCTCAAAGGACTTGAGCTTGCCGAGAAGGGCTTCTGTTGAGATTTCTGTTGTGCTTCTGACCTCCTTGATAGGCCAGATCCTCAGATCCCATGTGCTAGGGAAGCACATAAGAATCTTATCATTGACCTCTGTCAATGAAATATCCTTATCAAGAGTCCTCAGCTCATTGATGATTGAGTTGAGCCTTGTGTACATTGCTTCAACTGATTCAGCATCAGTTTTCTTGAAGTTCTCATACTGGGAGATAAGGTTGGACCTTCTGTCCTTCCTTTCATCAGCTGAACCAGCTATAATCTGGTTCAGTGTATCCCACATTGCTTTTGCTGAGGGACAGTCAGCAACCTTCTAGAATACTTCATTAGACATTATCTGAGCCAGAATGTTCATTGCCTTAGCATCTATTATCTTTGCCTTTTTGTATTCATCATTGTAATCTGGAGGAGGCACTGCACTCATATCAGTTGATGATGAGGCAGTAGCAGTAGCAGGTGCTCTTGGTGGTCCTGTCAAAATAGAAGCAAAGATACTCTCATCAATAGAGTTCATATATAATTTAATCCTTGCCTTCCAGATCCTAAACTTAGCTAAGTTGCATGCTGGAGGTCTGGTGCTAGAGTAATCCTTGGACTGGGCCATGATAGTGAAAGTGAATATCTATAATCCTTGGTATCTATCAGGATCTTGTGACTTAGGTGTTAGCCTATACAGTCAGCCAACCTCTCTCTGATACCAATTGAAAGAAAAGGGATAGATACTACTCTAGAGGGGGGGTGAATAGAGTAATCAAAAATTGCACTAGCAAAGTTGACTGTCTACTCAACTCCCTTGGAGTTAATTGCGGAATGAAGGTTATAGATATTTGAGATGAAACCCTAAAGCCTAACACAAGTGTTGTGCACAAAGGCAGCCAACTGTAATTACAGTTAAGGCTTGGAATCCTAAACAGCAACTAGCAATCCTAGTTAAAATCTAATCACAGCCAATCAGCACAGAGAATTAATTAAACAATCCAAACGACACAAGGAATTTATAGTGGTTCCCCAAACAACTTGGGTACGTCCACTCTTCTACTAACAAGGTAGGAATCCACTCAGGTTTTTGATCAGGTGCCCTGCCACCAACAAGATCTGCTTCAGGTAGATCCAGAAACCCTTTAGACTTTTGATCAGGTGTCTAAAAACCAACACAGGTTTTTGATCAGGTGCCCTGCCACCAAGGTATACTTTTGAAGGGAGTAATAACCCTTTACAGGAGGGGGGAAAGGAGGTTAAAAAGTCTTCTCTATTTTACAATAGATTAGAGAAGCACAAGAACTTGCACTGAGCTAGAAAGCTCTAAAGAATCAAGGCTCCCCCTGGCTAAAAGAATGTCCAGGTGAAGTCTTGCTTCAGTGCAGAAACACTTCAGAAAATCTGAAGGAAAAAGCTACAAGAAGATAAATAATATGAAATAAAATTTCTTCTTTAGGCAGCTATCTTCTTCTTCTTCAAAAAGCTCTGAGTGCAAATCTTCCTGGAGGCAGGAGAACTCAGGTTGAAGAAGAGTGAAGAACTAAAACTTCTTCTCAGTTAGATGTGAATGAGCTGAGAGCAGTTGAAAACTATAAGTTGTAGCTTGAATGCTGCTGTTAGCTTTTTGAATATGTGAGAACTAGTTGATTTCTTTCTCCAAAGAATTCTTTATATAGCAGCAGCAGCAACGACTCTCATTTTAGTTTGAATCTTGTCTTCTACTGAAATCTGCAAGCTGGGCTGCAAATAGCATAAAGCAAAACAAATACTGTAGGCAGATATCCTATAAGAGGATAAAGCTTTCTAAGAAGCTGCAAATAACTCTGATAAAATAATACAAGAGAAATTCACATCAGAAGAGACTCTTTACGGCCAAGGAAGACTTTTTGAGTCTAACGGCTATAAAAGACAGCCTGACAGATAAAGCAGAAATCATATCTCAGCTAATAAGACAAACAACTTTGTCAGAAAAGATTAGCTCATGCATAAGGAATGGAGCAGATATTGCATGGAAATAATATCACAATTTATTCAAACAGTCTTTTTAAAAATATGCCAAAATAAATATGAAATAAATCACATCATAGAAGACGACAAAATTATTCAAAACATACAGCAAAACGTCGAACGACCCTCAGAGATCGTCGAACGAGGCACATAGATCGTCGACCTATCAGACAGATAGTCGAACAATCCAGATAGTCGAACTATCAAAGAAGATAGTCGAACTACCTCAGCAGATAGTTGAACTATCAGGACAGATAGTCGAGCTATCAGATAGTCGATCTATCAGGATAGATAGTCGAACTACCAAAGCAAAACAGATAGTCGACCTATCAACAGATAGTCGAACTATCACAGAGAATAGATAGTCGACCTATCAACAGATAGTCGAGCTATCAACCAAGACAGATAGTTGACCTATCAACAGATAGTCGAACTATCAGATAGTTGAACTATCCAAACAGATAGTCGAACTATCAAACAAAACAGATAGTCTACCTATCAACAGATAGTCGAACTATCAAGGACAACAGATAGTCGACCTATCAAATAGATAGTCAAACTATCAGATAGTTGAACTATCCAAGCAGATAGTCGAACTATCAAACACAACAGATAGTCGACCTATCAAGCAGATAGTCGAACTATCAACGCAGACAGATAGTCGACCTATCAAATAGATAGTCGAGCTATCAGGAAGACGATCGTCGAACGGCTGATCGACGATAGTCGAGCGACGTTCGACCATAGTCGAACGAAAAGCAACTTAACCAAATATTCATCTAGAAAAGTGATTCTACACAACTAGAGAATCTAACCTATCAACTAACCTTTGACCATAGATAAATCTTGGGTCAAGAGACTAAAAGAGAAGACTGAACTCAAATCAAAACTAGGGTACCAGCACCATGGTTATAAGAAATCAGTGGGTGTAGCTGCAGCAGCACCAGCTCAGAATAGAAATTTTTCTGCCAAAAATGTATCTAGACCTAGATACAATAGGTATGAATGCTGGTGCTGTGGCAAGATAGGCCATTTTGCCTTAGACTGCTGGCATAACATAAGTGTCAGGAAGAACAACAGTCTACCACCAGTTAGAAGAGCTGCTGGTAGGTTTGATATGAATGATGCTAACCTGAACCAAGGACCCAAGACTTACTTGGGTTCTAAGGGAAAGTAATTTTGTATTGCAGGAAAGTCCAAGTTATCATGCCCCTATATGGTACTTGGACAGTGGTTGTTCCAGGCACATGACTGGAACAAAGGGGCTGCTGAAGGAGTACATACCTATCAAGAATGGACCTAAAGTAATCTTTGGTGGATCTGAAAGAGGAATCATCAAAGGATTTGGTAACATTTCTTCAAACCAAATTACCATCACTCAAGTGGCTTATGTAAAAGGTTTGAAACACAACCTAATAAGCATAAGTCAGCTGAGTGAGTGATCTTGGATATGACATTTCATTTGTTAAGAATGGATGTCATATCAAGAGGTCAAGTGATCAAAAGGTCATATTGAATGGATACAAAAAAAGAAATATTTATTGTCTTGACTTTGTATGTGAGAACAAGTTTCTCCTATTTGTCTTATAGCTGATGATAATGCATCTCATTGTGTCAAATGGAACAAGAGGCTGACCCATCTTAACTACAAGACAATTAACCATCTCTTTAGTAAAGAATTAGTGAGGAATGGTCCTCATGTTAAGTGTATAAAGGAATGGATATGTTCAGCTTATCAAAAGGGCAAGTAGACAAAATCCTCCTTTCATAGCCTTGAAAACAAGGATTCAGTGAGGTGTTTATACCTTTTACATATGGATCTTTTTGGTCCTATGCCAGTTCATAGTCTAGGTAGGAAGGTCTACACTTTTGTGGTTGTAGATGATTATTCTAGATATACATGGGTGTTCTTTCTTAGACAAAAATCAGAAACCCCAAGTGTTTTACATAGTTTTGTTAAACAAATTCAGAATGAACTGAACAGTACAGTGGTCAAAATCAGAAGTGACTATGGCACTGAATTTCAATCTGAAAGTATGACAAGATTGTGTAAAGAATTTGGGATTTTCCAAGAATTCTCCTCACTTATAACACCACAGCAAAATGACATTGCTGAAAGAAAGAATAGGACATTGATTGAAGCTGGTAGAAATCTATTGAGTGACACTTCTCTTCCAGAATATTTCTGGGCTGAGACAGCAAACACTGCATGTCATGTGATCAATAGGGCTTCTATCACCAAGATCCACAAAAAGACTCCCTATGAAATTATGAAAGGTAGAAAACCAAATCTATCCTAGCTTAGGATCTTTGGTTGCAAGTGCTATATACTTAACAATGGCAAGTCTTATCTAACTAAGTTTGCTGCCAAATCCCAAGATGGGATATTTGTTGGGTACAACATCAATAGTAAGGCTTATAGAGTCTACAACTTGACTACTCAAGTGGTAGAAGAATCTGTACATGTTGTATTTGATGAAACAAGATTAATCAACAGTGAGTTGTCTTGTAGATCATTCAGTCCAACAGATATAAGCAATAGGATGGACAAGCTTTCCATTGCAGAAGGCACAACTGCAGATGAAGTATTGGAAAATGATGGCTACTGTCCAGGGGGAGTACAAGACTCTATAGAAGCTGATGACAACCAAGAGGTGCAGCATAATGAAGGAACTGGAGATGTTGAACATGAAGAAAATCTACCTCCAGCTATAAGACATCTAAAAGACCATCCAGCAAATCAAATAATAGGTGATTCAAGACAAGGAGTGCAAACTAGAAGCAGAAATCTGAGCACAGTCTTGCACTCAAGTTTTTTATCTCAACTAGAGCCTAAGAAATTTGAAGAAGCCATCCAAGACCAACACTGGATTAATGCTATGCAAGAGAAGCTTAATCAATTCAGAAGGTACAAAGTCTGGGAGTTAGTTCCTAAACCAAGAGACTACAACATCATTGGCACAAAGTGGATCTTTAGGAACAAGTTGGATGAGAGTGGAGTAATTGTGAAGAACAAAGCAAGATTGGTTGCTAAAGGATACATGCAGGAAGAAGGAATAGACTTTGATCAAACATTTGCCCCAGTAGCAAGACTGGAGGCAATCAGAATGTTCCTTGCCTATGCAACATATCAAGGCTTCAAAGTATACTAAATGGATGTGAAATCAGCATTCCTGAATGGTGATCTAAAAGAAGAAGTCTATGTAGAGCAGCCATCAGGTTTTGTAGATTCTCTTAAACTTAGTTATGTCTATAGACTTAGGAAAGCATTGTATGGGTTAAAGCAAGCCCCAAGGGCTTGGTATGAAACCATGTCTACTTTTCTTATTGAGAACAAATTCTCAAGAGGTAAAATAGACAAAACTCTATTCCTAAGGGAATCTAAAGGTAAGATAAACCTTAGTTCAGATCTATGTAGATGACATAATTTTTGGGTCTACAGAGAACAACCTTTGCAAAAAGTTTGCCAAACTTATGCAAGGGAAGTTTGAAATGAGCAGTATGGGGGAACTTAAGTTCTTCTTGGGACTCCAAGTAAGACAGGCTGAAGATGGCTTGTCCATATCCCAGTATAAGTTCACCAAGGAATTAATTAAGAAGTATGGTATGGAATTATCCTCCACCATGAGAACTCCTATGAGAACAAATATGCCAATATGCAAAGATGATGCAGGTAAGCTTGTAGATAAGTCTTTTTATAGAGGAATAATTGGCTCTCTATTATATCTCACTGCTAGTAGACCAGACATTATGTATGCTACATGTGTCTGTGCTAGGTATCAAGCTTGCCCTAAAGAATCACATTATACTACAATCAAAAGGATTTTGAGATATCTTAAGGGCACACCTAATCTAAGCCTTTGGTACCCTAGGAATGGAGATTTTCTACTAACAGGTTATTCAGATACAGATTTTGCAGGCTATAGAGAAGATAGAAAGAGTACTACAGGTACATGCCAATTCTTGGGAGGAAGATTGATATCCTGGAGCAGTAAGAAGCAGACTAGTGTGACAATATCCACTGTTGAGTCTGAATATGTGGCAGCAGGAAGTTGTTGTGCACAACTATTGTGGATTCAGCATCAGCTAAAGGACTATGGTATTCAAGTAAGTAGAACACCTTTATTGTGTGATTCTAAGAGTGCTATTTCTATTGCAAACAATCCTGTTTCACATAGTAGAACTAAGCATATAGAGATAAAATACCATTTTCTTAGAGAACATGTAGAAAAAGAAGACATCTCATTAGAATTTGTTAAAACTGATTATCAAATTGCAGATGTATTTACTAAGCCTCTGGATGAAACTAAATTCAATAGATTTAAAATTGAATTAGGAATGTTGGCCATAGGTTAGTTTATTAAAAATATATATATATTTGGCTAAGTAAAATGGTGTCGACACATTCAGTGATAATGAGTCGACACAGAGTAGTCATGTCGACTAGTCAGGGAAAATGTGTCGACACATGAGAATCTGTGTCGACACCTTAGGGTCAAAGAGTCGACTCATCCAGAAATGTAGTGTCGACACAACCAGAGTAATGGTGTTGACACTTATAGATTTTGTGTCGACTCTTATACTAAGAGTCGACACATAATTTCGGCTGAACTATTCAGTATCTCCTGTGTCGACATATCATCAATTGGTGTCAACACATGGTAGTCTGCGCCGTGGTCGAGACTATAGAAGTATGTGTCGACACTTGTCAACAGTGTCGACACTTTTCAAAATTTTTGTCCGCCTCTTGACCTTCTGTGTTTTGAAAAGGTATATATAGGTCGAGAACATATTCTGTCGACACGCTCACCAGGTTTCGAGACTAAAACCCTGTATCGACAATCTCTCTTCTCTCCTCTCAAGCTTTCTCATCATTCCAATGACGCCAAGGTTGAAGAAACATCAATGAGGATATGAGTGGTTAGGGCTGCCTTTGACAATGCCGCGCCAGAAATCAAACAAGTAATTTCTCTTCTTGCAGACAATGGATTGGAATACCTTGTCTCTGAACATACTAAGATTTGGAAGAAAGAAGTTTTCGAGTTCTATACTACTGCAACATTGGACTCCACTGGTCTCAAGATTAAATCTATAGTTCATGGGACTAAGGTTAAACTTACTCTAAAAAGTATAAGAAAGATTCTTCACCTACCCAGCATTCAAGATGAAGAAGAGGTCCCAGCCTCAAAGACAAGGGAGGCTCTCCAGTGGTGTGGTTTGGATTCAACCATAAAGATTGGAGCAGCATAAACCGAAAGGGAATGAATCCACAAGGAAAGTTTCTATCTGAAATAGTAGGCAAAGTGATCTTATGCAAGCAAGGTGGACATGATA
The DNA here is from genome assembly GCA_039513925.1 of Platanthera zijinensis. NCBI lineage: Eukaryota > Viridiplantae > Streptophyta > Magnoliopsida > Asparagales > Orchidaceae > Platanthera > Platanthera zijinensis. The sequence goes on along the minus strand of CM077080.1, from coordinate 223,005,194 downwards.
GGATCTCAGCCTATATGTTCAGCCTGATGACAAGAATTGTCTTTACAATTCAAACCAGTTGGTCAGCAGTTCTGTTTGAAAAAATCAAAGAAGAAATCAAGAAGCCAAACTTGGCTAGAATTTGAGTCTATACCTGGCTGGAATCATTCCAGAGGTAATACAACAGATTCCTGGGTCCAAGATCAATCATATGAGGAAAATGGACATGAGGTTATTCAAGATGGGATAGAGTTCTGTCAAAAGAGTTGCCTGATTATGACAGGCAGGAAACAGCTGAAAAATCACCAGAACATGATCATGCAATGCACAAGTTCAAGAAGAACAAGTTAGAGAGCAGGCTGAGGACCATACTGGGTCTACTCAAGTCCAAGAGGAATCCATACCCTCACAGATGCAGGGGGAGATAGATCTTACTCCTGCTCAGAACATTACTGATCCTGCACAGTTGCAGGGGGAGCCCTTTACTGAACAAGTACAAGAGTAAGAAAGACTAAACTTATCAGAAGATTTGAACACTGCTGCAATTGATGTTTCATCACCTGCTCAAGCAAAAGGAATACACTCTAGAAGAGTTGTTTCCTAACTTTGGAAAGGCAGCTGAAAAGGATGGCACCCTAAGAGTTGAGAAGGAACAAGGTGCTGTTGAGGGGAGAAAGTGCATGTTGAGGAAGTGCAACATGAAACTGAGAAAGAAATTCCTACAACACCTCCAGAAAGAGTTCAGATTGAAAGTTCTTAAGAATCTGAGACAGAAGAAGCCAGGGAGGCTAAGAAAAGGAAGCAAATGGTCTTCAAGAGAAGAAGTCATTGCTATAAGTCAGCTCTCCAGACAACAACTCACCAATCTCCTACTGAGTTTGATTACAATAAGTTCATGGTAAATTTACAGTTGAAGATGGATGAGCAGAGAAGAGCCTTGGAGAAATTTGTAGATGAGAGTCATAAGACACTTCAGTTTTATCTAGCCCAAGACATAAAGTCAATCAGATTTGAGGTCAATCAGAATAAAAAGGAGATGACAGATTGCTTCCACAAGGGAGGTAATGCTGTGGTATATCTAGCTAAACAACAACAAACTATCCTTGCTAAAGTGGATGACATTGCATTGAAACAAGGATATGTTCTTGAAAATCAGCTAAGAATGAATGCCAATCTTACTGAATCTCACCATGAGATTCTCACTGAGTTCAAAATTCTGCTACAAGGCTGACTACTGCAAGGGCTACAGACATGGAAGCTTATGATCAGAAGCTCAAGGCTGCCCTAGATTCAGTTCAAACTGCTATAACCACCTCACAGAAAGAAATATCTGAGAAGCTTCAAAAATTAAAACCATTCTTTAAAGAGGGTGTGAATTTTCTTGATGGCCAAATAAGGTTTCAGAAGAATGATCTTAGGGATCATGTTGCCAGAGAAAGTCCTAAAGGGGGAGAGGATACTCATCCATGCTGGCTCAGAACATGCAAAGTGGGTGACTAACTGTGTCAGAGCCACATTGGGATATCCACCATTATGTGATGATGATACCATTACTGAGTTAGGGATACAACAAGGTCTACTTGAAGGTAATCAACCTGAGGTTACCCAAGTCATATACCCTCCTAATGATTTGAAATGATTCATTAGCAAGTACAGCAATGTACAGTTTTCCAAAGGAGGTTACGAATGTTATTGTTGAAAAGGTAGATAAGCCAGAAGCTGATTTGAAGGCTCTACAAGATGCTCAATTATCAAAGAAGAGATTCAGAGAGCTAGCAGAACAAAAACCTGATTTTGAGCAATGGAGCCCCACCTCAAGGAACATTATATTAACTGCCTGGAAGGCTGTGAAGGATCAGGTGCATGAAAGAGGCAAATGGTATAATAAATTAGAATTGCAAAAGTATGAGGCCAGGCAGGAGGCCATAGTCAATTCAGAAGAAAGGCTAAGGGTGAGAAAGCTACCTCCTGATGCTCAGGAGCTTAGCAAGTATTTTCCCAAGCCATTTCATTATTTTGAGAGGCAAAGGATCAAGGCGAGGCTCATAAGAAAGCTGATTTGAAAGGCAAAAAGCCTGCTGATGATGCAGAACCTCCTGTGATGGATCAAGTTCAACCAGGAAAAGGAATGGTTATCAAGGAGCCTGACCAGCCTTAGTTTTAGTTCTACTAGTTTTTGTCCGAACTATGTATTGTTAGTATGTAAAACAATCAATATAAACAAGCTGTAACAAACATTTCTGAATTTATAAACAACACTTTGTTCTATAATCGTTTCTTTTACATCTTTATTCTGTGATGTATCTGTGTTAATGTTTTGTTTATAAAGTTCTCTGTGATATTATGCTTTATACATCATCATATTGAATTTTCATAAATTGTGTATATCATTAGCTAAAAGGGTTATGACTTCTCCAAATAGGGGGAGATGTTGGGTACATTAGAAAATGTGTACCTGATTTGAAAAAGCCTAATTTAGCTCAATGATATACATCAAGGTGTATTTGATGTTATTTTGAGTTTATATGTGTAGGTTAAGAATGTACTAGAATGCAGGAAAAATATTCTAAGTCCATGTGTCGACACCAGACGAAATTGTGTCGACACTTCAGAAAGATTGTGTCGACACTTGAAGAAGGCTGTGTCGACAGAAGAAAAAGAGTCAACAACAATTGTGTCGACACCTGGAGGCAGTGTCGACACACAGAATTGATAGTCGACAACATTTGTGTCGACACTGGGAGGCTGTGTCGACACACAGAAGTTTAGTCGACAACATTTGTGTCAACACCAGAAGACTGTGTCGACACACAGAGGCAGAGTCGACAACAGCTGTGTCGACAACTGGAGGCTGTGTCGACACACACTATATTCTGAGTCTACATCAACTGTGTCGACATACAGGACTTGTGTCGACACACAACAAAGTCTAGACTAAGTTAGTTGCTGGTGAATGGTGAAGTGTTTGTGTCGACACAACTACTCAGTGTCGCACATTCTCAAGATGCAGTATCAAGAAGCTGAGTCGACATAAAGGCAGATATGTCGACATCATCAAAGGCTGTGTGACACCTAAGTCACTTATGTCGACACATATTGACAGATGGTCTTGACACTTTCTAACAGATAGTCTCGACACTTTGCTGACAAAGACAAAGGCACAAGATCTGTTTGAAGACTGACAGTTGTGAGTTACAACAGGTCGACTGAAGCTGTCAGACTTGTCAGAAGTTTGTTAGAAAACGGATCAGCCGGTACCAAGGATGAAGTCTATAATAGAAATTCAGAAGAAGAGATACATAGAAAATGATTGCTTGATCCTGTTGTGAGATAAGTCTCTAATCAAGAAAGTGCAAGGCACGAAGAAGATCGAGAGAAGATCTAAGAAGACTTTCTGAAGTGAACATCCACTCAGATTCAGTCTAAGTGAATTCATTCAAGAATTCGAAGTATTATCAAGGGTGTGGATAGAGAGAGATCAGATTGAAGAGAACATCAGTTTAAGAAGAAGAAGAACACACACAATCATCATCAGAAGGTTAATCTTAAGAAGCAAGTATACCAATAAATCAACTCTAATCTACAGTTCAGGTCATTAACTAAGTTCAATTCAAGAAGCTTTGAAGAAGCTAAGATCCAATTGATTCATCCATCAGCCTTTCAAGAAGCTGATCAAAAACAGTCTTATCCCTTCTCTCTCAACAGGAGTAAGATATTATATAACTTAATTTTCAAATTCTGTAGGATCTATTTATAGATCTGAGTTGTAAGCCTATTTTATAAAGGCGAGTGTAAGAGAAGGTGTTCTCTGAGTTGTAAGCCTATTTTTAAAGGCTGAGTGTAGGAGAGGTATTCTATGAGTGGTAGGGCTGTTTAGCCTGAGTTATAGGAGAAGGTGTTCTCTGAATTGTAGGCCTTTGGCAAGGCTGAGGTAGGGCTGGTTAGCCTGAGCTGTAGGAACCTTATAGGGTTCTGAGATGTAGGAACCTTTCAGGGTTCTGAGTTGTAGGATCTGAGGATCTGAGATAAAGGAGGAAGTTAGGCCGAATCTAGCACACTGCTAGATAGGTGAAGGGGGAAAGTGGATGTACCCAGACCTTGGGGAACCACTATAAATCTGTGTACAATCTGTGATGTGTACATGTTTGTGATTGCTGTGCTGTGTTAGCTGCAGAGTTTTCTGAATTTTATTATAACCTGAAGTTATATTCTACCTTAAGTTAAAACAAGCATTAGAACCTATTAACCCCCTCTAGGTGTTTAGGTGGTCTGAAAGTAAAACTATCACAATCAATGTGATTAAGAACAACCTACATGCATGAACTTGAACATACATTAAATACAACTATGTGTACACCATTGACTTGTTTGAATTCTACAAATCTGGGACATTATGATCAATAAAACCAACAAGAGTGATTGTCCCTTGCAGCGGGACTGGGATTTTATCACCCAGTATAGTGGTCTTGTTGCCGGCTCGAGGCATTCTCGAACGATCTTTATACTGCATAGTGTGGACACGAACAAGGCGTCTACTAAGCTCCCTTTGTCGATCAGTATTCTTTGGACCATGAAGCAGGGGTTGCTGATTCCTGTGCTGATGATGAGGGGTATTGGTGTGGGGGTGCGTACTCCCTACAAGTATTCACCCTCAAAGTTGATGATGATGTCCAGTAGTGCCTTCGAGTCTCTTTCAATGAGCGCAAAGAGTCTTAGGCTACGGGGAAGGGTGAGTTGGCGATGGTTTCAACTTCCCCAATCATTATCTATCCCCCTATGTTCCCTAGCGCACGGGAGCTGCTCTTATCCTGGCTAGTGTGATAGAGTTCTGGAAAAACTCTCTAGGTGTACTTGACGAATAAGGCGCTATCTTCTCCTTTAGATGGATGCAATTAACTAAGCCATGCCCATTCTTACAGTGGAACTCACAGTAATGCGTTTGGTCTCCCTGGTTCGGGGGGAGAGGATTGGGCCCTGTAGAGCACATCAGAGTCCGTATGGCTATAAAACACTTGGGTTTGCACAGTGTTCAGAGGAGCGAAGTCCTGGTGCCTATGAGTTACTTGGTCGTTGCTAAGGTGTTGCGACTGTTGTCATTCCTCCTGGGTGCTAGTGAGCAAACTCGAATCACTTTTCCGCTTTAAGGTTCTCGAACTGCTGGCGTGTGCCTCGATGGCCTCATCTGCTGCGATCTGTGCCTCAACCCGGTGAATAGGTTTGTGTAGCTTGGACCATCTCTCGCATTAGAGCGAAGTAGAACCCACTTGGGCGGAGCCCTCCAGGAATATGCCGTAGAGGAGTTCATGGTCGACTCCCGAGTGTTGAAGTTGGGAAATCCCTACTCCAAAATTCAGATCAAGGCAGTCTAAGTTACTGGTTCAGCGGTCGGGTTTGCCGACTAACGGACTAAGACACAAAAACAGTCAGATAATAAAAAGGACCCTAGCGCTGCAGCAGGGAGGTCCCACCAAGTACCTGGATGCTTAAAAGAAGCTTCCCCTCCATAACCAAGATGTTCGAGCAGGGTACGTAGTAGACTCTAGCTGGCAACTAGTCAGGATAGTGACTAAGATGGATAGACACTAGCTTGCGACCTGTCTCTCTGAAGAAAGGATCCAAAGGCTCAGCTTGAAGTCTAGGAAATGAGGCGGTCGAATTTTTTGTGAGATTTCGAAGTCCATCTCCTCATACCCTGGGGTCCTATTTATAGGCAAATCCAAGGGGAAGGGGTTCTTATTTATAGCCCTACTCCTCGACGACTAGGCGACTTCTTGGGGGAGCTCGCTCAGGTTGGACGAGTAAACTGCCCTAGTCGCCTACCTGGCGAGTATGAGAGAGGAGCTTGCAATACTCGCCCAGGCCTTCTACTGTCTTGCACGTTGACTATGACTTCTATCTTGACTTTTTGAATTTGACTCTTGTTGAACTAGCTCTAGGGGGTCCCCTCGACGAATATGGGTTGTACACAATCACCTTTTTTTTCGAGCGACATAGAAGCTCGGAAAGAAACATCCAACACTTATTCGGCGAGCTTCTTTAGCGAGTATCTGGATTACTTTCGACATATGGATGCCTGCTTAACTCTATAAATAATGGGGGTGGCTAGTCTTTGAGGCACGCCTTCTGAACTCGCACACGATGTCAAAATCTGCCAAGAAAGTCTACCAAGCAAGTATTGCTTCTTTGTCTGGATTACTCAATCCAACAAGGCCAAAAGGGTCACGAGAAGGCAAAGTCATTGCTGAACTTCCTCCGCTCAAGAAGAAGAAGCTAAAGAAGAAAGAAATCCCTCGCCTAAAAAAAATAACAACCCCCTTCTAGGAATCGAGGATGTCACCTCCTCGGTCGACCATCTGTCATTCCAACCCACATTAAAAAACTCCTCGATGATCTCGGGTTGAGCGACATTCTCGAGTAATCGGCTCCTGAAGCTTCTCGCCTCCCCATGCCGTCTTCTCCTCCGCCCCAGAACTCGCCGGGTCCATGCACAGCTGCAAAGGATCTCGCTGCCTCTCAAGGTTGTTATCTCGCTGATGACTCGAGTTACTGAACAATTCCATTCTACCTTGCTAACTTTTATTCTTTACTCGCAGCCTCCTCCGTCATCTGCTTTGACGAGCATTTGGATGTCATCCTATGCAATCAACTTATCTGGCGCCCTCGAAGCCCAGTAACAACCGCGATCTGTACACACCATTCAGATCAACGACGGTCTCAAGAAGAAGCCAAAAAAACAAACCCCTGAGGCGAGTAAAAAAGGATCCTCCTGCGACGAAGACCACACAACTTGGGGAGAGCAAAGCCCCTCATTCTGAGACCACCTAGTCGCAACCGATGACGACCACTCCTATGTCGCCTTGTCCTCCTTTGAACAACTCATCATAATTAAGGGAGAGCACCACTTTACGTCTGCTGCCTCCCTGCCGCCGAGTAACAAAGCTCGCCCAAAAATCTGCCCGAAAACAACTATGGCCCCTTTAAACCTGCCAGAGAGCTCGTTGCGAGATCGAGACAGAAGGCGCCCGAGTTACTTACTATCAAAGACTGGAGGTCGTGATCCTGTAGGTCGCGGACAAGGGGAGGACACCGAGCGCCTGAGAGTCTTGTCATCAGGCCAGCGAGAATCATCTCGCCATAGTCCTTCCCTCACTGATCTCAATCCCCTAGGCAAGGTAGCTCGCCTGTTGATGAATTGGTCTTATTGCTAAAACTGTGGCTTTTAACTGATTCAGTGACTTATTCCTTGTCTTGAGGGGTCATCCTACAACCCCTAGAGTGGCTTTCATCGATGCTCTCGGGCTTCCCGCTCACGAGTACCGCCAAGCAGCTATCCACGCGAACATTGAGTTGGAGGCGAAGTTCGACCAACTTGCAATCTACGAGCCTCATCGCCGAATCTCAGCACTTGAGATGAGGATGGAGAAGATGGAAGAGATGTAGGACCGGCTTGCGGCTTACGAGGCCCGCTTCCATATGATCAATGAGTTGGAGCGGCGAAAATTGATGACCGATCATCTCCTACAACTTCATCACAAGGAGATGGCGGGAATGCATGCGAGCATGGGTACTACTGGCGCTAGCAAGGATGGAGGACCAGCCGCATCAGGCCGACAATATGATGGCGGTGTCAAGAGGCATTATAGGGAAGCACGCGAGATAGGCTGGGTCGGGTGACATCCTTGGCGATTTGTAATGAACTATATATTATTATTTTATTTGTGATAACGAGTTTTGTTGGGTCCATTGCCTACAATATTTCCTAGATTTGAAGAGGTAGGCACAACCAATAATAAGAGCATAGTTGTATTTGATATTATTTAAACTCATTATGTGTAGGATGTTCTATGGAACATGTTTAGACAGGTTGTCTAAGTGTTTGTGACAGGTGGTCACAAGGTAGAAAGGTGGACTCAAAGAAGCTAGCTCGAAAGGTAGGAATTTTCCTAAGTCCACAGGCATTGAGTGGAGCAAGCTCACTTAATGCCAGAGGTAAGGAAGGATGTTAGCGGAAAAGAAATTTGGCTAAGTCAACAGGCGTTGAGTGAAGACAGCTCACTCAACGCCATATAACAAAAATAGCTGAATCTGTCTAAGCCTAACTATTAGTCAGGGAGAAATATGGCTAAGTCCACAGGCATTTAGTGAAGTCTACTCACTCAACTCCATACAACTAGAAGCTGTGAGACGGGCTAAGGAAGTCAGAGCCTAGCATTTGACAAGATAGAAATGTGGCTAAGTCCACAGGCATTGCGTGAAGTGAAGTCTATTCACTCAACGCCATGCATCATATTCGTTGAGTATTGCTCAGTCAGTCAAAGCCACAAAAAATATGTGTTGATATTTGACAAAGTCACAAACATTAAGTGAAGCTTACTCAATGCCTTGTGATAAAAAGAGTTGACTGAACCTTATCCAGTTAGAGCTATGTTTTCAGACACAAAAATGTGGCTAAGTCCATATGCGTTGAGTGAAGCAAGCTCACTCAATGCTAGATGTAAAGATGTGGTTAAGTCCACAGGAGTTGAGTGAAGCAAACTCACTCAACACAGATGCAAGATAATTGCCCGAGTACTTTGGCGTTGAGTGATGAAGGCTCACTCAACGCCTAGTGACAGAAAACTGTCTTAAGTACTTTGGCGTTGAGTGATGAAGGCTCACTCAATGCCTACGATGTAAAAATTTTGGCCAAGGCAAAAAACATTGAGTGGGCTCAACGCTCTCAATGCCTGAAGAGAAAGATTGGCCAAAGCAAAAAACATTGAGTGGACTCAACTCTCTCAACGCCTGCTAATGTATAAAAATTGACTAAGTCTAAAAGCGTTGAGTGAAGGTTGCTCACTCAATGCTATGTGACAGAAACATGTCTAAGGGCTTTAACGTTGAGTGAAGGTTGCTCACTCAACGCCTAATGACAGAAAACTTTTTCTAAGGGCTTTGGCGTTAAGTGAAGGTTGCTCACTCAATGCCTAATGACAGACAATTATTTCTAAGTGTTTTGGCGTTGAGTGAAGGTTGCTCACTCAACTCCTAGTTATAGAGAATCTATCTAAGTGTTGGGGCATTGAGTTAAGGTTCTCACTCAATGCCTATGCTCTAATGCTTGATTTTAGATAAGTCCACAAGTGTTGACGTCAATAAAGTAAACAAGTCAACGAATTTCAAATTCGTTATGAAAGAGCTGCAATTCACCATGATGACGCCGTCAACCATCTATATCTTTTATTCAATATAATGAAGGATGTAATCATTCACTTATGTGGGGACCACGAGTTAATCGAGCCGGTTATTGACAATCTATAAAGGGAAAAAATCAGATCGAGGAAATCAGCTTTCAAGGTGTTGTTCTTTTCGCAAAGGGAGGAACTTCTTCTTCCTCCTCGCCATTATTGCAGAGGTTGAAGAACAAGAAGTTCAAGATAGTTAATCTTAATGATCAACAAAGATAGCTGGTGACATCTTCATCTTCATCGACAAGATCAGAGTTAATCTCTTAAAATATTTAGTTGTCTACCTAAATCACCTAGAGGAGGGTGAATAGGTGAGTTCTGCGTATTTTTGCGGAATAAAAATTGTACAAGATATGCGCAGAAAATAAGCAAGCAATACACAGATGACACCAAAGATTATAGTGGTTCCCCAATCTTGGGTACGTCCACTCTCCACCTCACTGATCTAGCACCATGCTAGAATCAGCTACTTCACTATTATCTCGGATTAGAAAACAATCATACAACTCGGAACAACGTTCCTACAACTCAGAGTAAAACCACTCCTACAACAACTCAGAAAACAACTCCTACAAACTCAGAGAATAACTCCTACAATCTCGGAGAATAACTCCTACACAAATAAAATAGAATTACAATAAAATACACAAACTTTTCTTCACAGATCTGATTGATTCTCGGCCTCTTCCTTCTTTAAAAATTATAAAGCATTATCAGAAAAGTCGAGGAAGAAATCTGAGAACACTTCGAGCTGAGAACGTAGGATCACCACGATCATGGAGAAGAGTAGCAGATGTTGAAAAGCTTGATCGGTTGAATCCTTCTTGTCTGAATTTCTGGATCGAGAAGTTTGATGATGAAGAACACGTCTAGTCATCGGCGGCGCTTCCCGATTTAGAATCTTGGAAACGATTCAAAAATCTGTAAAATTATTCTTAGAGTTTGTCGATTCTGGCATGACCTTTTATAGGTCTAACATAATGCTCTAATTTCATTAATTACAATCCATGCGGACCAATCAAGGGTTAATTACATTTGAAATCAAATCCGTCTGACACTTAACGAAATTAAGATTCAGAACTCTGTTTCTCGAGAGAAATAAAGATTACTCGAGCACGAGTTCTATTTCTCGAGAAAAGATATAAAACTCTCGAGAAGAAACACTTTAGGAAAATATAGAAGATGAGTTCTGGTTTCTCGAGAATGGATAGACTTACTTGAGAAATTTTTTTCTGTTACTCGAGAATAAGAAAGCAGCTCGATAAAAGTTTTATGTTTCTCAAGTAAGAACATCTGGTTCTTGAGAACTAACCTTGGCCTTCTCGAGAAATGTCTTTGGCTTTTTCGAGAAAAAGACTTAGAAAAATTCAGAGCTTAATTTTAAGGTTACTAGCGAAAGAGTCAAGACCTACTCGAGTACAACAAGGCTTTTTAGAGAACTACACTCGGCTTTCTCGAGAATAGCTTCTGCTACTCGAGTACCTGACTAAGCTAACTCGAGTAAAATACTTAGAAAAAATTTGTTGGCTGAAAAATAATTTTCTTCTAAGAAACCAATAACCAGCCTTTCTCCCATAACTTTAGTACTTGAAAATGAAGTGTGTCCCAATAGAGAGGTTACACATGAGTCAACACCTTCACCATACTTTCTTCTTTTGGGTCTACACTTGGCAATTATAACCTGCAAGCACTCAACTTGAAAAGGGCATCAAATACAAACTTAATTCATCTTAGTTCAAGGGTGACTTCATACAAATCTAGGTTATTGTGGATACAATACTTAACAATCTCCCAATATTTGTAGAAGTCAGAACCCTTTATACTAAGGTGAATTACATCAAGATAAACAAATAAAATAACTAATAAACAAAATAATAGGAAGAAATGCTATGTAATAGAAGATTTAGATCATCAAAATTTAAAGAGTGAGAGTAATAGGTATCCTTATTCTCTATGAATTCCACCATTAGTCTTAAAGTATCCTGAATAATTGATTTAGAGGTAGGGCTCCATACTTCAGCATGTTCCCTTCCTGCATGTTTTAGCATAGGAATGGACCTGCTTATAGAAGCACCTTCACCATACTTTCTTCTTTTGGGTATCTGCACTTCAGGAGGAATATCAGATGGAAGGTTCTGAGAAGATTCGGGGTGATCTGAATTCCACGCCTGGGAATACTTAGCAAGAGGAGCTTCATAATAGGAAGTTTCAAATAGTTCAGGTCTAGGTGAGAATGAGGGCTTTTGGACTGTTGGATTGAGCTGAGGAGGAGGAGCAGCATTTGGATAAACTTTAAATTCATGGAAGATTTGGTTGGGCATCCAAACTGCTGTACCATAGATATGAATTTTAACATCAATACTCTGAGTTTGAACATCAGTACTTATCTCATTTAGCTTTGCTTCCCACTAGGTCTTCATGTCTTCAGAGGCTTTTGATAGATAATTTTTGACTTTGTCCTCCCCCTTTCTGAATTCTACAATAAGGGTTGTTATGGCATCTTCTTTGAATTTCCCAACTCCCTCACATGTTTTGAAATTTTGTTCTTCTATTTTCTTCAGTAGATAAATCTGATTGTTGGCCACTATTTCTGCCTGGTCCATAACTTTACCAATACTTGTTATAGTGTGGTCTATAACTTTTCCTCCAATTTGTAGCAGCCTTTTGAATTCATCAGTATTGCTCTGGATTTCTGTAAATCCTCGGCTCATTTCCTTTTCTAAAGCAGAGACCTTATTTGTGACAACTTGAATGGAGGTATCAAAATACTCTCTTTTCTTAGCCAACATGATTTCTATTTTACTTAAGATATTGTCTTCAGTAATGACTTCAGTCTGAGGAGATGGAGGAGGTAGAATTTGAGCTGTCCAAGGAGCTACTTCTTCAATGAGCATAATAGATGTGGAGGTCTGTTTTCTTCAAGCAGTTGTTATTTCATCTTCAGTATCATCGCCTATGAAAGTGGGAATGTTGAAGTGTAGGCTTGGGAGAGGTGTTTCAGCTGCTTTAGGAGATAATTCTTTAGCATCAGAAATTGAAACTATCTCTTCATCTTGCACACCCTCAACAAGAGACTGGGGCTGAGAAGATTCTGGTTCAAATGGATTTTCTAGTTGAGATGGATTTTCTTTAACTAGAGAGGAGAGAGGTTCTTTAGAGGTGAGTTCCTCTATCATCCTTTCAATGTTAGATTCTGTAGATATTACTTGATCATCTACCTGGGCATCAATAAGAAGTTCTTGATCAGACAGGTCAACAACAATAAGACCTGAGCCATCTTCTTGGACAGAAGTGCCTTTGCAGCAGTAGATGGAGTTGTAGCTTCTTCTATGACTAAATGTTCAGCAGCTGGTGGAGTTGTGACTTGGGCTTGAATATCAGATAGGACTGTGGCTGGAACTGGAACCTGAGAAGACTGTACTATCACTTGTACAGATGGAGCAGGCTCCCCCTCAATAACTGGACCAGATGTGCCAGTTATTTGATGAGAGAGGGGAGATGGGGTCCTGACTTCATCTACAATTGTCCTTGGAGCTGGAGGTGCTTGGCCTGACCTTTGAAGTTTGATTTCCCATCTCTAGATGGAGGTAATTGAAACCTTCTTCATGTGATGAATGGTCATGCCCTTATCCAAGGTAAAGATATCTGACCTCAACTAAATTAGATAGAGAGACAGAATTCTTCCATAGTTGGGGCTTTTTATACTCTCTTTGATCTTATTAAAAATCATCATCCCCCATTGAAATTCCTTTCTACATATTACTGCAGTCATCATATCAAAGAAATCTGGTGTGATATAGCTTATTGAACTGGTGCGGCAGAGAAGAACCTTTCCCAGAATATCGGACAAGTAGTTTGCTCTCTGCATTCTTGTGTTGTCGGCAAATTATGAGGGTTTAGTCGGGAAGTCCACAGAAGCTGAAAGCACTATCATAGTCTGGGCCTTCTAGGTCATCTTCCTCGTCAATCACCGACAGGCGTAGAAGTTGAGAAACAGAGGTTGATGTCATCTTGACTTTGATGTCGTGCACCTTGGTTTTCAGAACTTGCCATTACGCTTGACCTTAGTATTCTGGAAGAACTCTTCCATATCAGAAATGAGAACTTTGCATGGGTGTTGAAGAACAAAGGTCAGTTCAGCGGTGTCGAGCAATATAAGAAAATTTCTAAAGTCGTCAGAAATATCAGAAGTGATTCCAGTTGAAATGAGTTCACTGTCGATGTCTATCTTTGATGTGGGATCCATTGATTGAGGAACTGAAAGCCTGCTAGCCGGCGAGAAGAGGAACAAGGTTGTTCGTGGGAGGAGCAGCGAAGATGAAGAAGATGAAGGGTTTTCTCAAGAAGGAGATTTTAAAAATCGGGATTTGGATTTTTCTGGACTTATTCTATTTATATAAACTCTAAATCTTGATGATTAAGGAAAGACATAATAATAAAATACCGGAAGTATGGTGGTTGGAGTGACCGGGTGCCAATATAAAAATTTGAACTTTGAGAAAATTATGCATTTGATTTCTCGAGAAGAAGCTCACATGTTCTCGAGTAGAGATATCATTTCCGAGAAGCAAATCTGATGTTCTCGGGAATAAACTAAGTACTCGAGTAATGAAGTTGTTCTCGAGAAGTGAAGTCCTGACTTGGAATTTTCTTGATTTTGAAAGGTAATCCGATTCTTGAACTTTGCTATGAGGCCCTATTCATCAACATCCCTTGTTGAGTATGCCAAGTTCTGTTTTGAAGAATGAGAACTTGGCCTCGTCCAGTGGCTTTGTGAATATGTCTACAACCTGCATGTATGTTGGAACATACTGGAGATTGATGTCTCCATACTCTACATGCTCCCTGATGAAATGGTACCTCAGCTCTATGTGCTTTGTCTGGTTGTGAGAGACTGGTTTGTTAGCTATTGCAATTGCACTTGAGGAGTCAGAGAATAGTGGGATGTCCTTGACCTTCAATTTATAGTCTTCAAGTTAATTCTTGACCCAGAGTAATTGTGCACAACAACTGCCGACAGAAATGTATTCTGACTCGACCGTTGAGATTGCGGCACAATTTTGCTTCTTACTGCTCCATGAGATAAGTCTCCTTCCAAGGAATTGGCAAGTCTCGGAGGTGCTCTTTCTATCATCTTTACTACCTGCAAAATCTGCATCTGAAAATCCAATTAGCTCGCTATCATTACTTCTTGGGTACCATAAGCCAAGATTTGGTGTACCCTTAAGGTATCTCAAAATCCGCTTTACAACAGTGTAATGAGATTTCTTAGAGTTCACATAATATCTAGCACACACACATGTTGAAAACATGATGTCTGGCCTACTAACAGTAAGGTAGAGCAAGGATCCAATTATGCTTCTATACTTGGTTTCATCAAAAGGTTCCCCTTTCTCATCCTTGTCTAGAGACATAGCTGAACCCATTGGAGTCCTCATAGAGGTTGCATTCTCCATTCTGAATTTCTTAACCAACTCTTTGGTGAACTTCGTCTGAGAGATGAAAATTACATCCTCAGATTGTTTCACCTGAAGTGCTAAGAAATACTTCAGCTCTCACATACTGCTCATTTCAAACTTCCCTTACATAAGTTTGGAAAACTTTTTTCAAAGGTTGTCGTAAGTAGAGCCAAAATGATGTCATCGACATAGATTTGCACTAACAAAATCTTGGCTTTTTCTTCCCTAAGAAATAATGTCTTGTCTATCTTTCTCCTTGTGAACTTGTTCTTAAGAAAAAAGTTAGACATCGTTTTATACCAACTCATGGAGCTTGTTTCAAACCATATAGTTCTTTAAATAATAAATAAACAGATTTATGATGTTTAGGATCAACAAAACCTGGAGGTTGTTCCATATACACTTCTTCCTTTATGTCACCATTAATGAAGGCTGACTTCACGTTCATTTGGTAGACAGTGAAGCCTTTGAGTGCATCATATGCGAGAAAAAACCTGATTTCCTACAGTCTTGCCACTGGAGCATATGTCTGATCGAAGTCGATCTCTTCTTCTTGTTTGTACCCTTTGGCGACGAGCTTTCTCTATCACTATAGTGACTTCATCAGCTTGAATGACATCTTCATCATGGTGATCAACCTCTCCAATTGGGGTTGGAGTGGTGATCTTGATGAACTCTTGACCTTTTTCTTTAACTGCCTCATCCATGCTTAATTCCCTTAGTTTTGAACCTACATCTTCAACAAACACACTCGAAGAGCTGCTTTGTAGCAAGCTTGTCTCATCAAATACAATATTAATAGATTCTTCTACGACCAGGGTTTTCTTGTTAAAAATCCTATATGCCTTAATATGGCTACTGTATCCTACGAAAATACCTTCAAAGCTCTTTTCACTGAATTTAGTTGTGTGATACTTCCCATTGTTAAGTACGAAACATTTACTACCAAAGATTCTAAAATATGAAATTGTTGGTTTCCTGCCCTTTAGTAGTTCGTAAGATGTTTTATTATGGTTCTTATTTATGAGTGCTTTGTTTTACACGTGACAAGCAGTGTTGACCGGCTTGAGTGTTCTATTCCTTCTCTCAGTGTGTCTGTTCTGTTGAGGAGTACGAGGGGAGGAAAATTCATGAAAGATACTTAGGCTTTCACAGAATTGTGTCATGGCCCATATTTGAACTATGTTCCATTGTCACTTCTGATTTTGACAACTGAACAGTTGTATTCATTCTGGATCTGCCTGAAAAAATTAGTGAAAATATCAAAAATATCCGACTTGTGTTTTAGAAAGAACACCCATGCAAAACGAGAGTAGTCATCTACAATAACCAGTGTATAATCCTTACCTCCCAAACTTCTAATTTGCAGGGGACCGAACAAGTCCATATAAAGTAGGTGTAAACACATATTAGAATCTTTGTCAATAATGCTCTTAAAGGTAGCCCTTATTTGCTTGCCTTTTACGTATGCGTGACATAGTCTATCTTTAATGCACTTAACGTTGGGTGCATCACATACTAAATTAAGAGAAAATAATTTATTAATAGTTTTGTAATTTATGTGTTAATCTCTTGTGTCATTGGTCACTAAGAGAAGCACTATCTTTTGTTAAAAAGCATACTGGTGTAGAAGAGTCTATGCAAATAAAATTTAAACAAAATATATTTATACTACGAGTGCCTGATTGAATCGTTTCTAAGTTATCGACCAATTTTATCAAGCACTTGTCTGCATGAAATTCTACTATGTATCATTTATCACAGAGCTGGCTTATGCTTATATGGTGATCGCTTTCCGCTTAAGAAAAGAGAGCCAAACTAGCAATCCAACTAGGCAAGTATACCTATCGAACTGTAGCTAGGGGACACAAGTGTCATATTGAAATCCGGGAACTGTTGAGTAAACCTACTCACATAAAAACTATTATTTTATCGAAAGATAGTTTTAGGGTTTGCTAAAGAAAATTAAACGCACTAAAGAAAGGAAATATTGCACTAAAAAGAGAACTAAATGCAGTTAAGTAGAGAGATAATAAAAATGATTACACTGAAGGGTTGGAACAATGAGATGGAAAAGCACTCGATTAAGAATCACCTCGGCAAAAGTCGATTAAAAACACGATAAATAAACTTAAACTTAATAGGGTGAAAGTCCTTGATCGTGGAGGTTCCTAAAGCTTGAACACGCTTCTCTCGAAGTCATGCCCAACTGAGTTTAGGAAGGTCCGACCGAATCTCGTCTAAATCGGAGGCCTAAAACTCGCCTTATGTGGAGAACCCCACTATTGGATTTTACTCCAATCCGGGAGATTTGGACGTCTGCCTTTCTCGAGGGGTGTGTGTAATTCTCTTTACTCTCGAGTGTTCACTTCAAACTACGTGCCTCTCGGCTAGCTAAGAGTGAAAACAAATATGGAAATTATATATCAATGATATAACTCCAAACATGAATAATCGAGGGTAAATCGAAGGCCTAAACCCTAAAAAGAAAAAGTAAATTCAAAGCATCATAAATTAATCAACTCGAACCTCGGATCATCAAGATCGAGTATAAGGACGATTAGTTAATCATAGTGAAGTGGAGGAGGAGGGATGAGTAGTAGAGTATTAAGAACACAAAGTAAACAAAGGGCACTTTATATTAATAATGAAGAGGGCTACACTTGAAATTGAAGAGTACACTTGCAATGAAAATAAAAACCTATGTTGGCCTTACATTTAGCAACTAGAACAAGTACAAAAACTATAACAAAAGCTAATACAAAAGGAGAACTAAGCTAGGATTAGGAAAAACTAAAATGAGAAAGAGAGAGAGGGAGAGGAAAAGCATGAAAAAACACAAGTAAACAAAAGGGCAGCACCTCCCCTCTCAAACCAACTGCTCTGGACACAAGGGGGTACCACTGAATTTATAGGAAAAATTCTCGGGTTGGTAACGCCCTATTACATGCCCATGGAGGGCGTGTCAGGGGGGCTTGACACGTACGAGGTTGACCTCGGGCTCTGTATTCTGGAGGGAAGGATGACTGATTCTGTACAATGGACACGCCCTAGGTCACGCCTGTGTAGGGGGGCTTGACATGCATGTCGCATCGAAATCATTGGTCGGAAATCCGTCAGTCTAGGAAAAAGGTTGAACACGGTCGGGCACACGCCCGTGTAGGGGGCGTGTTAGTACTGTTGGCGTGTAGGGGCGAAAAATCTTTAATTGCGGCAACAGGCTTCGGGATGAGGGTGCCACGCCCCGTGATACGCCCTGTGACATGCCCAGGGAGGGCGTGTCAACAGTTTTTCCTGTTATTACGACTCTGGCAGTAGGCTTCCTCGGGATCGGGTCACACGCCCTGTGATACGCCCAGGGAGGGCATGTCAGATCATTTTTGGCAAAAATTCTAGAAACCTGCAAAAAGATAAGAAAACATTAGCGGCAATAATATATATATAAGGAAGTCAAAATATAAGCATACAAGACATGATTTGCACATTATGAACTAGAAAATACCCTAATAGTTTAGACTATAAAACGTACTATCATTATAAGATTATGTTTTAGTCCCTCAAGCTAAGCCACATCTGAGAAGGATACACTACGATTAGTGATCATATCGTAGCCTCTTGTGATTCCCCTGTCAGAACCTCCAAAGATAACCGTTGGCCCGTTCACAACTGGAGAATACTTATGAAGAAAGTTCTTGTCCTGGTCATGTGCCGAGAGCATCCACTATCCAAATATCAGATATGCGATTTGTTGGCCTTTGGACATACCTGCAAAAATAGAATCAGTTTACCTTAGGAACCCAAACGCGTTTGGGTCCTTGGTTATTTGTCAGCATGCTCCCATAGGAGTGTTAACATAACAAGTGGTCTGCCTCGTATGATTAACTAGAGGAGCTTTAAAGCTTCTGAGATTAAACCAGCAATCTACAGCAAAGTGACAAACTTTGCCGTAACACCAACAGTCAAACCTGTTATACCTTTTCCAAGTCTCTTGCTTGATCTTTTAAACGTGTGGTCTTGCAGGGGAGACTGATCTGGAGGTAGAAGCCTCATGATGATGGCACTCACAAGCCTTTTTCACCTCCTTTTCCTTAGGTACTACTGGCTTGGACTTAGGTTACTTCTTAATATTATGGCCATGAACGTATGAACTATAGTATTTCATTTGTATTTCCTCATAAGGTTCCTTAAGTACACTTTCACCAAAGTTTCGGGGATGGGTCCATCCTTGGTACCGTGACTTAGGCTCTACATAAGTAGGCCTGGCAAAATTACCATATGATGAATCAAAATCAAACTCGCTTGTTGGGAAGATGACCTTCTTAAACGAAGTTTGATCTAGAGGAGCTTTCCCCTTCTCTTTGGCTAAAGCTTTCTTAGCATCCTTATGTCTTCTTTGAGCTTTATTCCTCCTAGAAGATTTACTAGGAGCAGCCTCATGGCCTAAGCCAGTTCCTTTAGCCTGAGCAGAGAATTCAGCAACAAATGGAAGGATTATCTTGGCTTGGAGAAACTTTTAACAAGTTTCTTTTCAGCAGCAAGTTGTTCTTCTAACTTCTCGATGTTTTTCCCTTTCAGGTTTAGTTACTCGAAAGCTTTATTGTATTCTTCGATCATGGAATGGAATTCCTTTATGAGTGAGTCCATCCTTGCGACTTCATCCCTCAGAGTGCTTTCCTCAGCCTTAAGAGATTTGATCTCCTTGGCTTGAGTTCTCGTGACTTTTCGACATTTTTCGTAAGCCTTGATTAATTCATTGTATTGAGTCATGAGTTCAGACTCATCATCAGAAGAGTAGTCTTCATGATCATGGTCTGAAGCATCAGATTCTGAGAGAGGGGTGTGAGAATTTACTTTCCAAGTATACTGGAGTTCTTCTTCCTCATCTATCTGTGCCTTCAGCCCAAAGTAGGCCTCCTCTTGCTCATTTGACTCAGATGAGTCAGTGTCACTGAGAGTCTTGGCCTTCTTGGCTACTAGGTTTCTTTCAAATTTATTTTTACTATAAAAAGACTTCTTTTTTTCTCTTCTTCCACCCTCTTTCTTCTTGTGCGGGCAATCAACAATTACATGCCCTAGCTTATTACAACAGTAACAAACAATGTCAGATGATATATGTTTGTTCGGTTTGGAGTTATACCTATTGTGGCTATTTGAGCCTTTCTTATGACGATCACTATTGTGATGTGATCTTCTGGAAGAAAAGTCTTTGCCTTTCTATTGCTTCTTTTTACTCAGGAACTTTTTGAACTGTCTAGAGAGTAAAGAGAACTCTCCATCTGATAGCTCTGAGCCCGAGGTGATCGGCTCTGAGTCTTCTTCTTAACTTTCTTCCTGTGCAGGAGTAGGAGATTCATCTTTAACCTTCCTTGAGCTGTCTGCCTTTAGTGCGATAGACTTCTGCTTCGATGAGGATCTGCTTCCATCTTCTTCAGCTTTTCTTGTATTCATTTGAAGATCATATGACATCAGTTTCCCGATGAGGTTCTGAGGATCAGTCTCAGCTAGCTTTCCAAACTCCCTTATGACACATATTTTGTTGTCCCATTCCTTAGTTAAGGATCTTAGGAGCTTGTCGTTTAATTCTCCGTTAGTGAAGACTCGGCCATAATTCATCAGACCATTGACGATCTTGAAATTTTTTTCATAAGTGTTCGTTATAGTGTCTTTGGGTCCTTGCCTGAAGGCCTCATACTTTTGGTTCAAAAGGGATCTTCTATCATCCCTTACTTATTCGGTTCCCTCCATCAACACGATCAGTGACTGCCACATCTTTTTGGCAGATTGGCAGTGAATGAGATTTTGTAGCATCGA
Source organism: Platanthera zijinensis (assembly GCA_039513925.1). Lineage (NCBI taxonomy): Eukaryota > Viridiplantae > Streptophyta > Magnoliopsida > Asparagales > Orchidaceae > Platanthera > Platanthera zijinensis. The sequence continues at coordinate 222,984,718 of CM077080.1, read as the reverse complement.
ATCATCGACTGCACTTGCGATGATATATTTAGCTTTCTTGTCTAGAGATACAAGTGTAATCTCATCTTTATGTAGATCCATCAGCTTCTTTGGTACTTGCTTTGAAGAATCAATAGTGGAGGCCGTCATAGGATTGTTGGGGCCTTCTTCCACAATCATGAAAATCCTTGGATCCACTGCTTCCATAAAGAACTTCACCCTTTCTTTCCACATGGGGAAGTTTGCCTTAGTGCATACGGGGAGCTTAGCAAAATCCTTGACTCTGTCCATGCTTGTACACTCTTAAGACAACTAGGAGCAGATCTATTCAAGGTGTTAACCTTTTGATGAACAACCTCCCTCTGATACTAATTGAAAATGTCTAGTTGTCTACCTAAATCACCTAGAGGGGGTGAATAGGTGAGTTCTGCATCTTTTTGCAGAATAAAAATTGTACAAGAGATGCGTAAAAAATAAGCAAGCAATCCACAGACGACATCAAAGATAATAGTGGTTCCCCAATCTTGGGTACGTCCACTCTCCACCTCACCGATCTAGCACCATGCTAGACTCGGATACTTCACTATTATTTCGGATTGAAAAACAATCCTATAACTCGGAACAACGTTCCTACAACTCGGAGTAAAACCACTCCTACAACAACTCGGAGAACAACTCCTATAAACTCGGAGAATAACTCCTACAATCTCGGAGAATAACTCCTACACAAATAAAATGGAATTATAATAAAATACACAAACTTGTCTTCACAGATCTGATTGATTCTCAGCCTCTTCCTTCTTGAAAAATTGTAAAGCTCTATCAGAAAAGTCGAGGAAGAAATCTGAGAACACTTCGATCTAAGAATGTAGGATCACCACGATCAAGGAGAAGATTAGCAGATGTTGAAAAGCTTGATCGGTTGAATCCTTCTTGTCTGAATTTCTGGATCTAGAAGTTTGACAATGAAGAACACGTCTAGTCGGCGGCGGCGCTTCCCGATTTAGAATCTTGAAAATAATTCAGAAATCTGTAAAATTATTCTTAGGGTTTGTCGATTCTGACATGACCTTTTATAGGTCTAACATAACGGTCTGATTTCATTAATTACAATCCACGTGGACCAATCAAGGGTTAATTAAATTTTGAAATCAAATCCGTCTGACACTTAACGAAATTCAGATTCAGAACTCTATTTCTCGAGAGAAATAAAGATTTCTCGAGTACGAGTTCTGTTTCTTGAGAAAAGATATAAAACTCTCGAGAAGAAACACTTAAGAAAAATATAGAAGATGAGTTCTGGTTTCTCGAGAATGGATAGACTTACTCGAGAAAAATTTTCTTTTACTCGAGAACAAGAAAGTAGCTCGAGAAAAGTTTTCGTTCTCTCGAGTAAGAACATCTGGTTCTTGAGAACTAACCTTGGCCTTCTCGAGAAAAGTCTTTGGCTTTCTCGAGAAAAAGACTTAGAAAAATTCTGAGCTTAATTTTAAGGTTACTCGAAAAAGAGTCAAGACCTACTCGAGTACTGCAAGGTTTTTCGAGAACTACACTCGGCTTTCTCAAGAACAGCTTCTGTTACTTGAGTACCTGATTAAGTTAACTCGAGAAAAATACTTAGAAAAAATTTGTTAACTTAAAAATGAAGTGTGTCCCAATAGAGAGGTTACACATGAGTCAACACCATGGATCACATAATGAGGGATTACATTATATGGTCCTATGTTTGGTGATCCATTGTAAACTGACATTGCTCTACACTTGGCAATTATAACCTGCATGCACTCAACTTGAAAAGGTCATCAAATACAAACTTAATTCATCTTAGTTCAAGGGCGACTTTATACAAATCTAGGTTATTGTGGATATAATACCCAACAATCTCTGAGAAAAAGAAAGCAGCCAAGGTCTAACACTAGAGGCGGGATATGGAATCTAGGGTAAGATAGCTGGTACCATTCTCATTTGCACCAGCAAGCAAGTTTAGAGTATTTCTCTGAGGAAAGAAGCAACAACAAGGGTCGACCCTTGCTGCAGGTTCTCCACAGTTTCCAGCCGATCCATTCTGAAGATTTATTTTCTGGAAGCTGTGAAGAAGGAGTTAGGGCTGAATCCTCTCAGTTCAAGAAAGCTTGAAGAAGCAGAGATCTAAAAGCAGACTCAGAGGAGTCAACGTTAGGATGATTCTATTCAGTCAAGAAGAAGCAGAACTGTTGTCCTGTAGTAAAGCTTAGGAAGAAGCAGAGCAGCAGATCTGCAAGGTACTTCCAGCATAGGCAACTATTTTATGAATATCTACTCTTGGTGTTGTGAAGAAGATAGGGATGAGAGTTTCTCAGTCCAGGAAGGTAGAAACAAAGATTATATCTCTGTTGTCATAATTCATCTACATCGACAACAACTCAAATTCTTTGGATCTATTCAAGATCTGTGTATAGGCCTAGATTATAAAGGCTGTGTGTGGATCTGGTGAGATCTGTGTTGTAAGCCTAAGTTATAAAGGCTTAGAGTAGGATCTCATATAGATCTATATGGTAGGATTCAATCTTGAATCTGAGACAGGGCTGTGTGGCCTGAGTGATAGGATCCAGTCTTGGATTTGTGTGGCAGGGCTGTTCTCCTAGCCTGTGTTGAAGGGAATTTATGCCTGTGATTGGTGATCAGGTGATTACTGTGTGGTAGGACTGAGTGCCTGTGTTGTAAGTCTTAGTGGAGACTGAGTGATCCGATGGGACTGTGTTGTAATATCCGAGGAGCCAAGTTATTGGAGAAGTGTCTTGTCTAACATACTGTTAGAAAAGAGGGAGAGACAGTGGATGTACCCATACACTGGAGAACCACTATAAATATCTGGTGTGTTGTGTGCTATTTTCTTGAAAGCAGAACTAAGCAAACACAGTAGGGGCTAAAATAGTAATAAGTTTTAAAGGACTTAAAAAGGACTCTAATAACCAATTCACCCCGCATCTAGGTGATTTAGTCATCCTTGAAACTAAAGACTTTCAAACTTGTATCTCGCGATTGTTCTTGCGATTTGCTCTTTTGTGTTGATACTTTTTTCAGTGTTGATACTTGTCTTCATTCTGCGATTTCTTGAGTTTTTTGTGCAGGTTTCGGCAAGCTGCCGATCTTCTGACTAAATTTATACGAGATAACATTTGTAGCTAAGGTTGATTTGTCGGTTAGCCTTCGGTAAGCTGTTGCGATTTCTTAATCCTTCTCGCGAGTATTTTGATCTTTTTCATGTTTCCCTTCTCACTATCCTTTACTCGCTCTTTCTTTCTCTATCTTCGATTGCCCTCTACTCGCCGAAGAAGATGGTTAGAGACGATGCTAATGCTCGCTTATAGGCCCATACGATCAACTTCACTGAGGCGTCTTCAAGAATTCTGTTGTTACCGAGTGATACTTGGAGGATTTCTGCAAGAGATATCTGCCTGATGAGTACTCGGCCAGGATCCCTGCCCGGTCTGAGAGACTAAACACCTGTCTTGAGAGTGAGATGTTCCTTCCCCTCTGCCACTTTGAAGTTGATCTGTGACTTCCTCTATGGTCGAAGTACTGCCAGATCCTGCGGGAATAGAATATTGCCTTTGATATTTCTATCTTCAAGAAGATCTTCGCCTTTGCCGCGACTGATAGTTTAACTTTCAAGACAGCCTAGACACCTAGGAGGGGGGGGGGGGTGAATAGGTTCTGCTTATTTATAAAAACTTCTAGGCAGTATTCAATTCAATGACTGACAAAAGAATCACAGCAATCACAGAAAAAATAAAACATCACAGATTGCACAATATTTTATAGTGGTTCCCCAAGGTCTGGGTACATCCACTTTCCCCCTTCACCTATCTAGCAGTATGCTAGATTTGGCCAAACTTCCACTAATCTCAGATCAATAGATCCTACAACTCAGGCACAACAGCCCTACCTCAGCCTTGCCCCAAGGCCTACAACTCAGAGAAGATCCTTCTCCTACACTCAGGCAAACAGCCCTACCACTCAGAGTTCAACACTCCTACACTCAGCCTTTATAACATAGGCTTACAACTCAGATCTGTGTAAACAGATCCTACAGAAATATGAAAATATTATCTAACTGTCTTGCCTAAAATTGAGAGAGAAAAGGCCAAGACAATTCTTGATCAGCTGATGAAATCAACTGTATCTGAGCTTTCTTCAAAGCTTCTTGAATAAGAACTTAGCTGAGTTGATTTCCAAACAGCTTCTTGAGAATCCACTGGTGGTTTCTTTCTTCTTCTTCAAATTCTGGCTTGATCTCTCTCTATCCAGCACTTTGAATGATTCTTCTGAATTCTGATTAGAACTCTTCTTTGATCTATCCTTAGATAGTCTTCTTAGATCTCCCGGAGAAGATCTTCTTAAGTGCCTAGCACTTTCTTGAAATGAATTGGATCGTAATCCTTCTCAACTTTTTGATTCTCAACAATGTTTTCCAACAGTTGCTTTCTCCTTCTGAATCCGTCTATTTATAGACTTTCTTCATGGTAACCGGCTGATCCGGTTTCTAACCGTTTTCTGACAAGTCTGACAGCTTCAGTTAACTGGTGGCAATCCTCAGCTGTCAAGTCTCCAAACAAGTCCTGTGCCTTAGTCTTGAACCATAAGTTGTTGAGACAGTCTGTCAGAAAGTGTCGAGACCATCTGTTTATTTGTGTCGACACAATTGACTTTGGTGTCGACACAGTCTTCAGTGATGTCGACTAAGTTGCCTTTGAGTCGACACAGCTCCTTCTGAAAATAACTTGGTCTTGACTCTTCAGTGTGTCGACACAAGTCCTGTGTGTCGACACAGTTGTTGTAGAATCATAACTTAGTAAGTGTCGACTTACTTCTTCTGTGTCGACACTTTTTCCCAGTGTAGTTGTAGACTAACTGCTATGTGTCGACACTGCTTCCCAGTGTTGTGTCGACTTACTTCTTCTGTGTCGACACTTTTTCCCAGTGTAGTTGTAGACTAACTGCTATGTGTCGACACTGCTTCCCAGTGTTGTGTCGACTTACTTCTTCTGTGTCGACACTTTTTCCCAGTGTAGTTGTAGACTAACTGCTATGTGTCGACACTGCTTCCCAGTGTTGTGTCGACTTACTTCTTCTGTGTCGACACTTTTTCCCAGTGTAGTTGTAGACTAACTGCTATGTGTCGACACTACTTCCCAGTGTTGTGTCGACTTACTTCTTCTGTGTCGACACTTTTTCCCAGTGTAGTTGTAGACTAACTGCTATGTGTCGACACTGCTTCCCAGTGTTGTGTCGACTTACTTCTTCTGTGTCGACACTTTTTCCTCTATGTGTCGACACTATTTCCTCTGTGTCGACACTTGGACTTAGAATTTTGCTGCATACTTTATCAATCCTTCACCTGCACATGTCAACTAAAAAAAACATCAAATACACCTTGATGTATATCATTGAGCTAGGTTGGGCTTCTTCAAATCAGGTACACATTTTCCAATGTACCCAACAATCTCCCCCTATTTGGAGAAGTCATAACCCTTCTAGCCAATGATATATACCATTTATAAACAGTACTAAATGATGATATATGATATGACAGGAATACTTAATATAAACAAAACATAAACAAAATAATCCATCACAGAATGCACATTATAATATGCCAAACAACATTTTATTTATAACTGGGTAATGTTTGATTACATTGTTTTTCATTTAATGATTACATCACAACATTACAAAACAATATGAAGGAATTAAAAAACATAATCAGGATTGATCAGGCTCTTTAATGATAATCCCTTTTCCAGATTGAATTGTAGCTGTCACAGGAGCTTCTGATTCTTCAGCTATCTTCTTTCCTTTTAGATCAGCTTTCTTCTGAGCTTCTTCCTTGATCCTTTGCCTTTCAAAGTAGTGAAAAGGCTTTGGAAAGTACTTGCTTGGCTCCTTAGCATCAGATGGCAGCCTCCCAGCTTAGCTTTCCTTCTAAATTGGACTATTGCTTCCTGTCTTGCCTCATATTTCTGCCATTCTGTCTCATTGTACCACTTCCCTCTCTCATGAACTTTATCTTGTACAGCTTTCCATGCAGTGAGTATTATGTTCCTTGAAGTAGGACTCCACTGCTCATAATCTGGCTTAAGTACAGCCTGCTCTCTGAATCTTTTCTTTGCTAATAGAGCATCTTGCTGTTCTTTCAGAGTAGCCTCAGGCTTATCAACCTTCCCAATGACAATATTAGTAACCTCCTTTGGAGGACTATACATTCCTTGAACCTTCTGATCAATCATGTCAAAATCTGGAGGGGGGTAAATGACTTGGGCAACCTCAGGAACCTCAGGTTGATTGCCTTCAAGTAGATTTGATTGTATTCCTGATTCAGCCACCATAGCATCATCACACAATGGGGGATATCCCAAAGTGGCTCGGATACTATTGGTCACCCATTTGGAGTGCTCTGAGCCTGCATGAATTAGCATCCTCTCCCCCTTTATGGCTTCTCTAGATACATGATCTCTTAGATCTTCCTTTTGAAATCTGATTTGGCCATCCAAATAATTCACACCTTCTCTAAAAAATGGTTTTAACTTGTTAAGCTTTTCAGATATTTCTTTTTGAGAGGTTGAGATGGCAGTCTTAACAGAAGCAATGGCAGCTTGAAAATTCTTATCAAATTCGTCCCTTTCTTTGGCTCTATCTGCAGGCAGACCTGGACCAATCTTCTTTACTTCCTCAATGATCTTATTATGAGATTCAGTTAAATTATCATTCATTCTTAGCTGGTTTTCCAAAACATAGCTTTGCTTCAAAGCAATGTCATCCACCTTTGTAGTAATAGCCTCCTGTTGTTTAGCTAGATAAACCACAGCATTGCCACCCTTGTGGAAGCAATCTGTCATTTCCTTTTTATGCATGTTGACTTGAAACTGGATGGACTTTATATCCTGAGCTAAGTCAAACTGAAGTGACTTGCTATTTTCATCAACATACTTTTCCAGAGCCATCCTTTGTTCATCCAATTTTACCTGTAGATCTACTATAAATTTGTTATAATCAAAAGGCTGGAGATACTTGTAGAGGTGTGGTCTGTAAAGCCTTGCTTATAATTCTTGCTTCTTCTCTTAAATACAACAAGTTTTCTTTTCTTTGCCATCCTGGCATCTTCAGTTTCAGTTTCAGATGAAGTATCTAATTGAATTCTTCTCTTGAGGAGGATGAATTGTATCTGTCCCAGTGACCTGTTGCTCAGCTTCAACAGCCACTGGCTCCCCCTCAACTTGTGTCTCAACTTCAGCTTCCTGATCAATGTCCATATCTATTGACTTCTCAATTTCTTGTCCACCTCCTACTTTATCAGTAGTAGTATCATCATCAGGGAATAACTCCTCCAGAGTAAATTCCAAGTTGAGCTGTAACTTCTGCAGCAGTTAAATCTTGAGATAAGTTTAACTGTGCTTCCTTCTTGCACTTGTACTTCAGTATTTGTAGTATCTAGAGGAGGAGTGGACACTAGCTCTTCCTGAACCTGTGCATTAATAAGAATATGAGCAATGTCTTTTATAGTAAAATACATTAGCTTCCCCTATACTTGTACCTGATCAGGAGTAGATACCTTTTGAGCAGGAGTGGAAACTGGCTCCCCCTGCATTTGTGCAGGTGTTGACACTTGCTGGACAACAGTTGAGTCTGGCTGATCTTCAACCTGTGTCCTGAGTGGGTCTTCCTTGTAGTTGTTCAGGTTCTTGGTTTTGAGTAGGGGATTTCACAGGGGTGTCTGGCCTGCTCTCTTCAGGCACATCCTTGGACAGTACCCTATCCCACCTTGAGAACAGTCTCATATCCATTCTTCTCATATGATTAATCTTTGTCCCTGGCACTTGCTGCATCACTTCAGGAATCACTCCAGTTAGGTATAGGCTCATGATCCTGGCCATGTTAGGCTTCTTGATTCCTTCTTTGATCTTGTCAAAGATCACTCCTGACCAATCAGTAGGAATTGTAAAAACAATCCTGGTCATCAGGCTGAACATATAGGCAGAAATCCTATCATGTCCACCTGTCTTGCAGAGGATCACTTTCCCAACTATTTCAGATAAGAACTTCCCTTGCTGATTCATACCCTTCCTGTTGAATGCAGCTCCAATCTTCAAGCCTGAGTCCAGTCCACACCATTGAAGGGCTTCCCTTGTTTTAGAACTAGGTACTTCCTCTTCATTCTCAACTACTTGCAATTGAAAGATCTTTCTTAAACTTCTTTGATTAATCTTCACCTTAGTCCCTTGAACTGTGGACCTAATCTTGAGGCCAGTCGAGTGGACTGATGCAGAGATAAAGAACTCGTGCACCTCCTTCTTCCAGATTTTTGTTGGTTCTGAGATGAGAAATTCTAACCCTGACTCAGAGAGGAGGGTGATAACTCCTTGAACATCTGGCGGCGCCTCTGCAAAGGCCTGGCGCACCAACTCATACCCTTCATTAATGTTGTCTTCAATCCTTGGCGCCATCGGTTCGTCGAGAAAGCTTGAGAGAAGAGAGAAAGATAGACTGTCGACACAGGGTTTTAGTCTCGAAAACCTTGGAAGCGTGTCGACAGAATGAGTTTTTGACCTATTTATAGCCTCAGTTGAAAGAAGTTCAAAAGGCGCCAAAAACAGTCAAAATGTGTCGACACAGACGGAATGTGTCGATACAAACTTCTATGTCTCGACATTACTTCAGCCTACTATGTGTCGATACCAATTTGTGGTTATGTCGACACCTTAGATAGACAGAAATTCTGTGTCGACTCTAAGGATAAGTGTCGACACATATTCTGTAAGTGTCGACACCATTTTCCTGGTTGAGTCGACATTACATTTCTGGTTAAGTCGACAATATAACTCTCAAGTGTCGACACATATTCTCTGTGTCGACACAATATTTCTGACTTGTCGACATAATTTCTCTGAGTCGACACATTACTACTGAATGTGTCGATACATTCTTACTTAGCCAATTTCTGTAACTTCAATGTGTCCTTTTTAACACTTGATTATGTTGTTATTACCTTTACTTACTTATATACCACTTCAATTGCATTGTTAATGATTTTGTTAATACATTAATCAATGGTTAACATACCTAATTCAATTTTGAATTTATTGAATTTGGTTTCATCTAAAGGCTTAGTAAATACATCTGCTATTTGATAATCTGTTTTTACAAATTCCAATGAGATGTCTCCTCTTTCTACATGTTCTCTAAGAAAATGGTATTTGATTTCTATATGCTTAGTTCTACTATGAGAAACTGGATTATTAGCAATAGAAATAGCACTCTTTGAATCACATAAAAGGGGTGTTCTACTTACCTGAATACCATAATCCTTAAGCTGATGCTGCATCCACAATAGCTGTGCACAGCAGCTTCCAGCAGCAACATACTCTGACTCAGCTGTGGAAATTGCCACACTGGTCTGCTTCTTACTACTCCAAGATATTAGTCTTCCTCCCAGGAATTGACAAGTACCTGTAGTACTCTTTCTATCCTCTCTACATCCTGCAAAATCTGCATCTGAATAGCCTGTTAGTAGAAAATCTCTATTCCTAGGGTACCAAAGACCTAGAGTAGGAGTGCCCTTTAGATATCTCAGAATCCTTTTGACTGCAGTATAATGAGATTCTTTAGGGCAGGCTTGGTACCTAGCACAGACACATGTTGCATACATAATGTCAGGTCTACTAGCAGTGAGATATAGTAGAGACCCAACTATTCCTCTATACAATGATTCATCAACAGGTTTACCTGTCTCATCTTTGCATATAGGCATACTAGTTCCCATAGGAGTTCTCATGGTGGAGGATGACTCCATACCATACTTCTTAATTAATTCTTTGGTGAACTTAGACTGGGATATGGACAATCCATCATCAGTCTGTCTTACTTGGAGTCCCAAGAAGAACTTAAGTTCTCCCATACTGCTCATCTCAAACTTCCCTTGCATAAGTTTGGCAAACTTTTTACAAAGGTTGTTTTCAGTAGATCCAAAGATTATGTCATCAACATAGATCTGGACTAAGATGATCTTTCCTTTGGATTCCCTAAGGAATAGAGTTTTGTCTATCTTTCCTCTTGAGAATTTATTCTCAATGAGGAAGGTAGACAGGGTTTCATACCAAGCCCTTGGAGCTTGTTTTAACCCATACAAAGCTTTCCTAAGCTTATACACATAATCAGGTTTAAGAGGATCTATAAAACCTGATGGCTGCTCTACATATACTTCTTCTTTAAGATCACCATTCAGAAATGCTGACTTCACATCCATTGGTATACTTTGAAGTCTTGGTAGGCTGCATAGGCAAGGAACATTCTGATTGCCTCTAGCCTTGCTACTGGAGCAAAGGTTTGATCAAAGTCAATTCCTTCTTCCTGCCTGTATCCTTTTGCAACTAACCTTGCTTTATTCTTCACTATTATCCCACTTTCATCTAGCTTGTTCCTATAGATCCACTTAGTGCCAATTATGTTGTGGCCTCTTGGTTTAGGAACAAGCTCCCAGACTTTGCATCTTCTAAATTGATTCAGCTCCTCTTGCATAGCATCAATCCAGTGCTGGTCTTGGATAGCTTCTTCAAACTTCTTAGGTTCCATCTGGGACAAGAAACTTGAATGCAAAACTGTGCTTTGATTTCTGCTTCTAGTTTGCACTCCTTGTCTTGGATCACCAATTATCTGATCAGTTGGATGATCTCTTAGATATCTTATAGCTGGAGGAAGATTCCCTTCAGGTTGAGCATCTCCAGCTTCTTCATTCTGCTGAGCCTCTTGGTTTTCATCAGTTTCCATTATCTCTTGTACTCCCCCTGGACAGCAGCCTTCATTTTCCAATGCTCCATCTTCCTTTGAAGCTTCAGCAATGGAGAGCTTGTCCATCTTCTTGCTTATACCTGTTGAGTCATTTGATCTACAAGACAACTCACAATTGATTAATCTTGTTTCATCAAATACAACATGCACAGATTCTTCAACAACTTGAGTAGTTAAGTTGAAGACTCTATAGGCCTTACTATTTGTGCTGTACCCAACAAATATATCCATCCTGGGATTTGGCAGCAAACTTAGTCAAATATGACTTGTCATTGTTAAGTATATAGCACTTGCAACCAAAGATCCTAAAATAGGATAGATTTGGTTTTCTGCCTTTCACAATCTCATAGGGAGTCTTTCTGTGGCTTTTGGTGATAGAAGCCCTATTGATGACATGACAAGCAGTGTTAACTGCCTCAGCCCAAAAATATTCTGGGAGAGAGGTGTCACTCAATAGAGTTCTACCAGCTTCAATTAATGTTCTATTCTTTCTTTCAGCAATTCCATTTTGCTGAGGTGTTCTTGGTGAGGAGAACTCTTGGAAAATCCCAAAGTCTTTACACAAATTTGTTATGCTTTCAGAATGAAACTCAGTACCATGATCACTTCTGATTTTGACCACTGTACTATTCAGTTCATTCTGAATTTGCTTTACAAAATTAAGTAGTACACTTGGGGTTTCAGATTTTTGTCTTAGAAAGAACACCCATGTAAATCTAGAATAGTCATCTACAACCACAAAAGTGTAGACCTTCCTACCTAGACTATGAACTGGCATAGGACCAAAAAGATCCATATGCAAGAGGTATAAGCACCTCACAGAATCCTTGTTTTCAAGGCTTTGAAATGAGGATTTTGTCTGCTTGCCCTTTTGACAAGCTGAGCATACCCCTTCCTTTATACACTTAACTTGAGGCCCATTCCTCACTAGTTCTTTACTAATGAGTTGGCCAATTGTCTTGTAGTTTAGATGAGCCAATCTCTTGTGCCACTTAACACAATGGGAAGCATTGTCATCAGCTACAAGACAAATGGGGGAAGCCTTATTTTCACACTCAAAATTAAGGCAATATACATTTCTCTTCCTATACCCAGTCAAAATGATCTCTTGATCACTTGACCTTTTGATATGACATCCATCCTTACCAAATGAAATGTCATATCCTAGATCACTCAGCTGGCTTATGCTTATTAGATTATGTTTCAAACCTTTTACATAGGCCACTTGGGTGATAGTAATTAGGTTAGAAGAAATGTTACCAAACCCTTTGATGACTCCTTTTTCAGATCCACCAAAGATCACTTTATGTCCATCTTTGACAGATGAATACTCCTTCAGCAGCCCCTTTGTTCCAGTCATGTGCCTGGAACAACCACTATCCAAGTACCATATAGGGGCATGGTTACTTGGATTCACCTGCAATACAGAATTACTTACCCTTAGAACCCAAGTAAGTCTTGGGTCCTTGGTTCAGGTTAGCATTAATAAAGTTATCATAACCTCTTCTAACAGGTAGACTCTTATTCTTTATAACACTTGTGTTATACCAGCAGTCCAATGCAAAATGGCCCCTCTTGCCACAAGCACCAACATTCAAACTTATTGTATCTAGATCTAGATACATCCTTGTCAGAAGAATTTCTGTTCATTGCTGGTGCTGTTGCAACTTCACCTACTGATTTCTTAAAACCATTGGGTTTATGACCATAGGTAGGCCTGCTTGCCTTAACACCCTTGTTCTTCAGAACATTTGTCTTAATATGACCTTGAATGTCTTCATGATCATATATGTTAGAAGGCACTTTCTCCTTACTAAACTTTATGGGGACTGAAAGGTTTAGTGGCTGAATAGGGGCTTTGCCTTTCCTCTTGAATCTGCCAGCCCTGGAGTTACCTTTAAATCCTAATCCAGCCTTACCCTTCTGAGTGACAAATTCATCTATCAAGGGTAAGACAGATTTTGGCTTAGAGTAACTAGCCACTAAATCCCTTTCAATTCTAAGTCTGGCCTCCAGACTCTTTACTTGATCATTAGTATAATTAATTGTGCCCATCTGAATAATAGTTATATTCTTCAGCTTGGCAATTTCATTTAATTTTTGATCAAGGACTTTTTCTAACTCAGTTGTTGCTACCCTTAGTTCAGCAATTTCCTGAGCCTGTGTTTTAACCAGGTTCTTGCTTTTCTTAAGGGCCTGCAACAAGTCCCCATACTTGTCTATCAATTGATAGACATCTCCTTCAGATCCAGATGCATCTTCATCACTTGATGCAGATGTAGCTGATTCTTCACTTGTACTACAAACAGATGTACAGGAAGGACAGTTTACCTCATTAGGACCAGACTGATTCTGGCATATGTCCTCTTCTGATCTTGTCATCAAACCCATGCATTGATGTTCATTGATGGAGTCTAGCAACTGCATAAACTCCTCTTCCTCAGATGCAGCATATAGTCCAATATATGCTTCAGCTTCAGATCCTGATTCTGAAGTTGACTGGTCTGACAGACTTTTATCTTTCTTTGCTACAAAGGATTTCTCCTTCTTGCCTTTCTGATAAGTCTTCTTCTTTTCTGAAGATTCCTTCCTTTTGTCAGGACAATCAGCCACTACATGTCCAGGCCTATTGCAACAATAGCAGACAATCTTTGAAGTAGTGGCTTTGCTGGGCTTTGATCTGCTTTTCTCTTTCCTTGATGACCTTCTCTTCTGATAATAGTCATCAACTTGCTGTGATGTGGAAGGCCTAGACTTCCATTGCTTCTTTTTCAAGAACCTTTGGAATTGCCTTGTAAATGCAGCAAAGTCTGCATCTGAATCACAGCTTTCTGAACCCTTATTTGAATTTTCAGAACTATCTTCTTCAACTTCTTTAGGAGGAGATGGTGATTTCCTCCTACTCTTTCTAGTGGCTTCAGCATTAAATGCCACAGTCTTTTCTCTATGCTCTCCTCTTGAGTTTCTTTCCTCCTCCTTCCTTACCATAAGTTGCATTTCATAGGATAGTAACTTTCCAAACAGGGTTGGAGGAGATATCTCTGCCAATTTAGCCACTTCTCTTATGGCACAGATCTTTGTATCCCAGTCCTTTGATAAGGATCTTAAGAATTTGTCATTCAGTTCATAGGTACTGAAGACTCTTCCATAGGAGATTAGCTCATTCACAATTCTATAGAATTTCTTATAGCACTCAGTTATGCTATCAGATTTTCCTTGTCTAAAGCTTTCATACTCCTGATTTAGCATAGACTTTCTGTCCAGCCTTACTTCTTCAGATCCCTCCATGTAGACAATCAATGTGTCCCACATCTCCTTGGAGGTCTTGCAGTGAATCAGATTTTGAAATGTTGAATCATCTATGGCACTAACAATGATGTTCTGTGCCCTTTTGTCCATGGTTGCCAAGATGATTTCATCCTTGGTCATTTCTGAATAAGTCTTTGGTATTTGGATATTTGCATCAAGAACAGATATCTTCATTGGAATGAAGGGCCCTTCCTGTACTGTGATGTAAATCCTTGGGTCAGATGCTTCCATAAACAATCTGACTCTTTCTTTCCAGATCCCAAAGATTTCCTTCTTGCATATGGGTAATTTCATAGACCCTAGCTCCTTATGATTCTCTCCAGAACCCATCTTCTTGAATCTTGAATCTGCCTTTCAGATCTACCTCAGACTGTTAAGTCCTTTTTGAGGAACCTCCCTCTGATACCACTTGATAGTTTAACTTTCAAGACAGCCTAGACACCTAGAGGGGGGGGGGTGAATAGGTTCTGCTTATTTATAAAAACTTCTAGGCAGTATTCAATTCAATGACTGACAAAAGAATCACAGAAAAAATAAAACATCACAGATTGCACAATATTTTATAGTGGTTCCCCAAGGTCTGGGTACATCCACTTTCCCCCTTCACCTATCTAGCAGTATGCTAGATTTGGCCAAACTTCCACTAATCTCAGATCAATAGATCCTACAACTCAGGCACAACAGCCCTACCTCAGCCTTGCCCCAAGGCCTACAACTCAGAGAAGATCCTTCTCCTACACTCAGGCAAACAGCCCTACCACTCAGAGTTCAACACTCCTACACTCAGCCTTTATAACATAGGCTTACAACTCAGATCTGTGTAAACAGATCCTACAGAAATATGGAAAATATTATCTAACTGTCTTGCCTAAAATTGAGAGAGAAAAGGCCAAGACAATTCTTGATCAGCTGATGAAATCAACTGTATCTGAGCTTTCTTCAAAGCTTCTTGAATAAGAACTTAGCTGAGTTGATTTCCAAACAGCTTCTTGAGAATCCACTGGTGGTTTCTTTCTTCTTCTTCAAATTCTGGCTTGATCTCTCTCTATCCAGCACTTTGAATGATTCTTCTGAATTCTGATTAGAACTCTTCTTTGATCTATCCTTAGATAGTCTTCTTAGATCTCCCGGAGAAGATCTTCTTAAGTGCCTAGCACTTTCTTGAAATGAATTGGATCGTAATCCTTCTCAACTTTTTGATTCTCAACAATGTTTTCCAACAGTTGCTTTCTCCTTCTGAATCCGTCTATTTATAGACTTTCTTCATGGTAACCGGCTGATCCGGTTTCTAACCGTTTTCTGACAAGTCTGACAGCTTCAGTTAACTGGTGGCAATCCTCAGCTGTCAAGTCTCCAAACAAGTCCTGTGCCTTAGTCTTGAACCATAAGTTGTTGAGACAGTCTGTCAGAAAGTGTCGAGACCATCTGTTTATTTGTGTCGACACAATTGACTTTGGTGTCGACACAGTCTTCAGTGATGTCGACTAAGTTGCCTTTGAGTCGACACAGCTCCTTCTGAAAATAACTTGGTCTTGACTCTTCAGTGTGTCGACACAAGTCCTGTGTGTCGACACAGTTGTTGTAGAATCATAACTTAGTAAGTGTCGACTTACTTCTTCTGTGTCGACACTTTTTCCCAGTGTAGTTGTAGACTAACTGCTATGTGTCGACACTGCTTCCCAGTGTTGTGTCGACTTACTTCTTCTGTGTCGACACTTTTTCCCAGTGTAGTTGTAGACTAACTGCTATGTGTCGACACTGCTTCCCAGTGTTGTGTCGACTTACTTCTTCTGTGTCGACACTTTTTCCCAGTGTAGTTGTAGACTAACTGCTATGTGTCGACACTGCTTCCCAGTGTTGTGTCGACTTACTTCTTCTGTGTCGACACTTTTTCCCAGTGTAGTTGTAGACTAACTGCTATGTGTCGACACTGCTTCCCAGTGTTGTGTCGACTTACTTCTTCTGTGTCGACACTTTTTCCCAGTGTAGTTGTAGACTAACTGCTATGTGTCGACACTGCTTCCCAGTGTTGTGTCGACTTACTTCTTCTGTGTCGACACTTTTTCCTCTATGTGTCGACACTACTTCCTCTGTGTCGACACTTGGACTTAGAATTTTGCTGCATACTTTATCAATCCTTCACCTGCACATGTCAACTAAAAAAAAAACATCAAATACACCTTGATGTATATCATTGAGCTAGGTTGGGCTTCTTCAAATCAGGTACACATTTTCCAATGTACCCAACAGCGACCGCCGAGGGCATCATCTTATTCAGCAGCCATATCTGCACCTTGGTCGGCACGACGAACAAGGTCCACCGATGGGGAGAGTACTGTAACACCCCTATCCGTCGTATAGCATATAGTAGTAGTTCCGGCCGGGGCCTGGCGCCATATACTACAGACAGACCGGTTTGTTACTTATTGAAACCAATCAACCAATCACAATGACCTACACAGAGCACATAGCGGAAGCAAATTATTAAGTTGAAAAGAATAAAAGAACCCAGCCAAACATGAATGTCCACTACAAATAACCCATAGGAATGTTTAATACACAAATAATGGCCTTAAGGCCTTACAAAAGTTTGTTTAATAAAGGTGTCTTCCAAACCTCGGCACGCAGGCCGGTCACACATGAGTAAATCAGAAAAACAATAAAAAATTTTGGCCTTCGAGGGCCGGCACAACAACTTGGGCTTTAGCCCGCTATTTACCGCTCGGCTTTGCAGCACCTGCAAGCAACAATCCACCGCACAGTGGTAAAAAAAAGCAACGGTCAGCTATGCTGACCAAATTATAACGACCCCACCCCAACTCGGGGCGGCGATGCTCTTCCCTGCAATTTGTTAGCATAATCAAGCGGTATAGTGTAAACGTACACTTCATCACAGGTGCGGGCACGCACGACCACACACCCCGTGCACTCAGGGCACATTCACGGCGAACCGGCCAACGTCACGTCAATTTAAGCCATAGACGTTCCCGTCTCACCACCGTCCCTTTGACGGCCAACCATAAGAGCATGTTATCTTTCTAGCATTGGTCACGTCAATTTAAGCCATAGACCACCGAAGAACCTCATCTATGCCAACAGTTCCACTGAACGACATAGATCGGGTACGGTTCCGCCTGACTCGTGCTCATACTATAACGACAATTTAAGCCATATGCATAGGTCAAGACTCCCTGAGTCCCATTTCCATCACACAATTCACATAACCCTGTTATGTTCAAGTTGTCTCCCCGACCACCATGTTGGCAACATCCCGTATTTGCCCAGTTTTTCGGGTGCACCTTGGAGTTAGTCCCCAAGGTTCCCTGTTGCAATCTACCTCGTAGAAACCAAAAAAAAAACAACCATTCACACGGAGTCTTCTCCAGTTATTATGTAATGCAACATCACCGATGCAGACCAACTTGTCCGGATAGGCTTCACACATCATGCTTATGTCTGTTTTCGCATACGGACTCTACACAAGGGGGACTTTACATATCTACCCCAAGGAACGCCTCAACTCATCGCACACTCGCGTGAGAGGGCTTCCTATGCAAAGGAAAAGAGGACTTCACATGTCCTAGGATGAGAATCGTTACCCTAGCGTTTCTCCTCGGCGCCATGGAAATCTATGCAGATGGAAAGCGTCGCAATCTCCTTGCCTCTGCGGATCCGAAGTCGGCTCGTGATTTGGAGCTCCGAAGCTCCGCCGGTGACCGGATCTAGCTCTTCATCTTCCTCCTTGCTCTCCCTTCTCTCTAGCTTTTAGAGAGAGATAACCCAAATGGAATGATGGTTTTCAAAGCCCTATTCCTGGTTTTAACTCATTAGGAACAGCCCCCCACCATTGGATCCCAAACCAAGGAAACGGAAGGCCACGGTTCAGCCCAAAATTAGAAATCCTTGGCCAAACACGGATTACAACACGGCCATGTGCATGGCCGTGTCACTCATTCGCCATAACCAGGAATTCCCAACCAGAACACGGCTTGTGACACGACCACCGACACGCCCGTGTCAGGGCCCGTGTGCAAAATCAAGAACTCACCCGAGAAGTACACGTCCATATGATACGCCCGTGTCACATACCGTGTGATAGTCACGCCCTTGGACACGCCCGTGTCCCAGGCCGTGTAACTGCCATAGCACAAACCGCCTCACAGCCCGAGGAGGACACGGGTATTCGACACGCCCGTGTCGAATATCACACGCCCGTGTTGGACCCGAACACGCCTGGGCTCAGGTCGTGCGCCCCTCACTCAACGATCGTTGAGTGCAAGGCTCTGAGTTACTTACACGCCCTGGGACACGCCCGTGTCCCAGGACGTGTTCACCCCCTGACGATCGTTGACTCCAAAATCGTCGACCACGCGATCAATGCCGAACCCGAGCACGACACGCCCTAGGACACGCCCGTGTCCCAGGCCGTGTCAACCCCACAAAAACCCAGATTTGGCTCGAAACGCCACCCGTCACCCTTTTGAGTTTCGGGGAGTTACAAGTACCTAGTCATCGTCGTTGGTGACTTTGAAGGGGTACCGCGCGGGCTGCACCAGCCACCATAAGTCGCTTTCCTGCGCCCATTTTGGAGGGTCCGTGCGAGAAGTTGTTTGAAGCCTTCCGTGGATGCCAGTTCGACGTCATCCACTGGCGTCTGAACATCAACTCGCTTGACGAGGTCTTCCCTAGCAAAGGTATATAACTTTGGCGAGATCTTACTATACTCGCTGATTTGATTCTGATAGTTGATGCGACTTGACTAGCTGTTCTACAACTTTTACAGCTACTCACGTTCTTCCGCTAGAACCACTTCCTCTAGTCAAGGAAGTCCCATCATCGCATCAGGGTTCGATGAACTCACCAACTGATGTTAAGGAGATCTGGCCTCCCGTGGGCTCTAAGGGCCAGTCACGAGCTGGCGCAAGGAGGGCTCCTCGCAAAGGAATATGGATGAGTGGAAAGAGAAAGTCAAGTCCCTCGATCGCACTAGGAAGCGTGTGAAGATCTACCACGAACTCTTTGATGGGAGGGAGTCACTGGTGGACGTTGGGGTGCCGTATTTCCATTCGAACTACAACCTCAGGCACAACGATAAGGACGTGGAGAGTGCGAGGGTGCGCAAGGAAGAGGTGCGCGCAAGGAAGAGGCGCACACTAGACCGCATTAGAAAGGGGCACGTGTGGGAGCGTGCAAGGAAGAGGCACGCGCGGGAGTGTGCTAGGAAGAGAAAAGGAGGAGAGAGAAATTTTTAGGAGGAGGAGAGAAGAGAGAAAATCCGTAGGAGGATTTTCCGATGGAGGAAAAGATGGAAATGAAGGAGGTTTTGGGTCCTACTTATAATTTTTTGAGGGTGACATTTCCATAAATAAGTGGTGGTTATGCGGTTATCCGCACATCACAACCAATATATATATTATGTGTACAAATATTTGTATAGTTTTGTTAGCGATATAATGGTTATGATTGTGTGCATACCATAACCACATTATTTACTATACGCAGACCGTCATGCGTATTTTTGTTATACATAGACCACCCCCAAGATGAGAAATTTTACTATTTGTACCCTCATGATGAGGAATTTTACTATTTGCACCCCATGATGAGGAATTTTATTATTTGCACCCCAATGATGGGGAATTTTACTATTTACACCCATGATGGGGAATTTTACTATTTGTACCCAAAGATGAGGAATTTTACTATTTGCACCAAATGATGGGGATTTTACTATTTGCATACCATGATGGGGAATTTTACCCGATATGCGCACCTCATGCCCGGGGGTGCATTTAGTGCTCTAAGGAGCCCCCATCATTTGCCCCCTAAGTCCCCGTGGTTCAGAGCCAAAGTGAATGGAGGGAGGGGACTTTTGGCCGAACTATTCCCGTGACGACCCACCGTGATTGAGGCGGGGGTAGTCGGTGTGGTAAACATGTAGAAGGTAGGGTAGCTATTGAGCAAACAGCTCGCTTAAGGTGGTGCGTGCGCATAGTGAAATGTACGGGAGGTGAAAGGTACATGGGGCACATTATGCGCTAGTAATGGTGTACACAACAAGTGCAATGTGCGCTAGGCACAATGTGTACGATGTGCATATAGGGCGCTATGTGTGCAATGTGCGTAAAATGGTATGAGATACCTATAAGATTGGAGGTGACGTTCCTCCATATGATGGTACAGAGACACTATTGTGGCATAGCCGAATTTATTGTTGGAGACTTCTCTAATGACAATAGTTAGGACTCTGATGTCGATGTAGATGAGGTGTAGCTCTGCCTTTGTTATTCTTTTGCACGCCTGCATTGTGTAGTGGCGTTATACCATGTTTGTAGTGCATTGGTCGCATTGTATGTGTTGCTTAATCGCTTGTTAACTGCTCTAGATTTGAGCACTTACTTGTGATGATGATCGAGCATTTGTGGTGTTGGAACCTTTATTTTTTTTAGACAGCTCTGGTTTATTTATTTGAGGTTGGTTGTTGGAGGATGAAATCCAGACGGTTCCACAACCTACTACTTGGGCGAAGGGCGGAAGCTTCTAGCTGGGTAGTGAGAGGTTGGGTTCACTAAGTTGGGGGGTGTCGCTGATTGTGGCGATGAAGGACATACCTTGGAACCTGGGCGACCGTGAGGGGGTAGGCCCTGACGGTGTTGCAACCTACTGCAGGATAAGGGCATGCCTTTGATTGTTGGTAGTGGGGGCCGCGGGGACGTGGTACCGAGAGAGACGGTGAAGGGAAAACCATCAAACTACTGACGAGCACGAGGGGGCATACCTTCGATCGTCAGGAGCGGGAGATCGCAGTGAATGTAATGCCTGGAGGAAGGTACTGTTGATGAGCATGTTGCGCGAAGACGTGTGCAGTTAATGAGCGAGCTACCCAGAAGCATGTGCTGTTAATGAGCGCGCTTCCCGGAGGCAAGTTCTATTAATGAGCGCGCTTCCCGGAGACAGGTGTTGTTCATGAGCGCGTTGCCTGGAGGTAGGTGTTGTTCATGAGCGCATTGCCTGGAGGCAGTTGTTCATAAGCGCGTTGCCCGGAGGTAGGTGTTGTTGATGAGCGTGTTGCCCGGAGGTAGGTGTTGTTCATGAGCATGTTGCCCGGAGGTAAGTGATATTAATAAGTGTGCTGCCAAGAGGGAGATGCTGTTCATGAGTGCGTTGCATGGAGGTAGGTGTTGTTAATGAGCAAGCTGTCCGGAGGCAGGTGCTATTAATGAGCGCATTGCCCAGAGACAGGTGATGTTAATGAGTGTGCTGCCCGGAGGAAGGTGCTATTAATGAGCGCGCTTCCCGGAGGCAGGTGTTATTAATGAGCGCGCTGCCCAGAGGTAGGTGTTGTTAATGAGTGCGCTGCTCGGAGGTAGGTGCTATTAATGAGCGTGCTTCCCGGAGGCAGGTGCTGTTAATGAGCGCACTGCCCGGAGGCAGGTGCTATTAATGAGCGCGCTGCCCGGATGCAGGTGCTGTTAATGAGCGCACTGCCCGAAGGCAGGTTCTATTAATGAGCGCGCTGCCCGGAGGCAGGTGCTGTTAATGAGCGTGCTGCCCGGAGGCAGGTGCTATTAATGAGCGTACTGTCCGGAGGCAAGCGTTGTTAATGTAAATGGGCGCCCTTCTTTTTGAGCGAACTGAGTACATAGTTTTGTCGACACAGACAATAGTTGCCTTCCACGAGCCTGAAATGAGCAAACTTAGGGGTTTCCCCCCAGTCTTTCATGATGAGAGGTTGGTTGATCTCTTACTAGTCTATTCGGTGTCTGGCCCCGTAAGAATATCTCCAACATGCCTTGTTTGACGAGATACTCGATTTCCTCCTTAAGCTTTGAGTAATTTTCTGTATCGTGTCCTTGCCCATAGTGGAACTCACAGTACTTTGTCTGATCCCGACGTTTCTAACGAGGGTTCTGGGCTTGCGGAGTGCCTCGTTATGATCTTCATTCAAGTGTTCGACTCAGGTGCTGAACAGTAGTGTGGATAAACTGAACTTGCCACTCATATTGCATATAATATGTTTGTTCTAGAGGTATTGGGAGTGTGTATCTCTGGTGCCATCGAGGTCGTGGGTCTCCACGCCGTTCATTGTTCTTCCCCATGTCCGATTAAACTTCTTGCTCCCTTATCCTTTCTATGCCTCTATCGAACTGCTATTGATGTGCCTCGATAGCTTCATCTGTGGCGATCTGGGCTTCGATTCGCCGTATTAGATCATGATAACTTGATGTTGTTTCTTTCATTAATGTTGAATAAAAGTTATCGGGGAAGATTCCTCCCGAGAGGAAGCCTCTTAAGACCTCAAGGTTGACTCCCGGGATCTGTCGTACCTTTATAGAGAAATGACAAAAAAAAGTCTCCAAGGGTTCCCCCTTATTTTTGCGGATCCCAGACAAGTGGGAGGGATTTTTGAATATTCGATGACTGGCGATGAACTGATCCGTGAATTGTTGTGCCAGCTCTCGAAAATTCTTGATCTCTCCCTTCTTTAAGGAAAGGAACCAAGTACGAGCATGTCCTTTCAGAGTTGCTGGGAAGGCTTGGCACAATAGAGGATCGCGAGCATTACAGAGTTACATCATTATCGCGAAGTGTCTGACATGCTCCGACAGGTCGTCAGTTCCATCAAACGCCTCGATCTTTGGGAGCTTAAAAAATGTGGGGGATTGGGTGTCCCAGAACTTCGGGTGCGAATGGAGAGCGATAATGGAGAGGGAGATTGGACAAGGCGGCGCGTTGCTTGGCTCGTTCGTATTCTTCAGCAATTATGTCGTAAACTTCTTCGTACGTGAGCCTTTTACCTATAGGTTCTGGGCTTGCAACTTCTGGGCAGTGGTGGTGATGATCTTCGGGCTCTCTAGCTCTGAAGAATGGGCACGCTATGTCGGCTGCGCTCGGGAGCTCTTCTTCAGGCATGCTGACAAGTGAGTGAGGGGGTCAACATGCCCTCCAGGGACTATTCCTTTAGTAGTGCGGGAGGCTTTTCCTGCCATGTTCTCTAGTCATGAGTATCGTTGTGTTGAGGATACTGTCTTCTAGGTCTTTCAGGAATATTGGGAACTGCATTCCCACAGATGGCGCCAAACAGTTGCGGTTCGCTCAGGGGTCCGGTAGAACAGGCTAAATTGAATTGCCTTAGATTGGGAGCGGTTGAGCGTGCAAACAGTCACAAATTAAAAGTAGGAAGATGAAAAAAGAATTTTTTTTAATATAGAAAACCCTTCAACTGGATAAAAACAATGTGGTCGGATCTGTGCCGGTCAAACCTCCACTATTTATTGGTTGTTGTACATGGCTTTGTTGAAGAAATTGAGGGCAACATGCCGCATCTCGTTATAATTTGAGAGAGAAAGAGAACTACTCAGGGGGTGACAAGACACCACTCATAGAACTTAGTGTTTAACTCACTACTATTGGGAGTTTAACGAACTTGAAGCTCTAGAGTCTTTGACTATTAATTGGATGTGGGCGCTGCTTGCTTGGTTTGTCTTGGATCGGCAGCTTGGAAGTTTGAGCAACTCGTTGTGCGCACCTTATCCTCTGCAGCTTGTTTCTGATTGTCTTTTGGAGGAGTTAGGTGCGGTTGTCTTGTCGGTGATTGAAGCGCTTATTCTTGAATGCACGAGGTGCTTGCTAGCGGAGAGCATGCAACACACTTGCTGTACTAGAGCGCGCAAGGTGCTTGCTAGAGGATATCCGCATGGTGCTTTCTAGAGGAGAGAGCGTGGGGCTCTTGCTAGAGGAGAGCATGCATCCCACTTGCTTGAGAAGTGCAGCGTCGCGCTTGCTATAGGAGAGTGCACGGAGAACTGGCTGGAGGAGAGCACACTGAGCACTTGTTGGAGGAGAGCGTGCAGAGCTCTTGCTAGCAGAGAACACGCAGGGTGCTTGCTGGAGGAGAGCGCGTGGGGAGCACGTGGAAGTTAGGTGCAAGAAGGCATCACGGGCGGGAGCGCGCGAGGAGGAGGCGCAAGGAAAGGCATGTGCAAGAGTGCATAAGGAAGAGAAGCGTGCATGAGCGCTCAAGGACGAGACATGCGCGGGAGCGCGCAAAGAAGAGACATGCACAAGAGGGCGTAAGGAAGAGTTGTGAGCAGAAGCACGCAAGGAAGAGTCGCATGCGGGAGCCCGCAAGGAAGAGACGCACGCAATAGGGCAGAAGGAAGAGTCGTGCGCAGGAGCGCGCAAGGAAGACTCATGCGGGAGCGCACAAGGAAGAGACGCGCGCATGAGTGTGTAAGGAAAAGATGTGTGCGGGAGTGCGCAAGGAAGAGTCGCACGCCGGAGCATCCAAGGAAGAGACGCGGGAGGGAGCGCGCAAGGAAGAGACGCGGGAGGGAGAGCGCAAGGATGCATAGCGCGCGAGTGCGTACAAGAAAGAAGTGTGTATAGGAGCACTCAAGGAAGAAGTGTGCATTAGAGCATGCTAGGAACTGGTGTGCGTGGGAGCGCGCATGGAAGAGCCCCAGGCATTAATAAGAGTGCACAAGGAAGAGACGCGCGCAGGAGCGCGAAAGGAAGAGACGCGCGCGGGAGCTCATAAGGAAGAGTCGCGTGGGGGGAGCGCATAAGGATGCAGAGCGCGCGAGGGCGCATGAGGAAGAGGTGCGCGCATGTAAGAGGTGCAAACTGGAGCGTGCTAGAAGGAGGCACACACGGGAGCGCACAAGGAAGAGGCGCGCACGGGAGTGCGCTAAGAAGAGAAAAGGAGGAGAGAGAATTTCGTAGGAGGAGAGAAAAGAGAAAATTTGTAGGAGGATTTTTCGGCGGAGGAAAAGATGGAAATGAAGAAGGATCTGAGTCCTACTTATAGTTTTTGAGGGTGTCATTTCCGTAAATAAGTGGTAGTTATGGTGGGTACGATGGTCATGCGGTTATTCGCACACCGTAACCGATATATGTGTTCTGTGCACATATTTTTAAAGTTTTGTGGTTATATAACAGATATGGTTATGTGCACACCATAACCATATTATTTACAATATGCAGAACATCATGAGAATTTTTGTTATACACAAACCACCCCCATGATGAGGAATTTTACTATTTACACCCTCATGATGAAGAATTTTACTATTTGCACCCCATGATGAGGAATTTTACTATTTGCACCCCATGATGAGAAATTTTACTATTTGCACCCCAATGATGGGAAATTTTACTATTTGCACCAAGTGGTTGATAATTTTACTATTTGCACCCCAATGATTAAGAATTTTACTATTTGCACCCCATGATGGGGATTTTACTATTTGCACCCCATGATGGGGAATTTTACCCGATACCCGCACCTTATGTATAGGGGTGCGTTTAACGCTCTAAGGAGCCCCCATCAAATTTGTTCTCCCTGCCGCTCACAAACCCGCATGCACATCGCAAAAATAAGCGATGAGCGTAGTATAACACTCAAGGGCTTGCGAGCTGCTGGAGCGCCTTCACGCCGGAATAATGTCGTGGCCCGAATAATATTGTACGAAGGTACTATTGCGGTTGGTCGTAAGGGCGGAGCCCCATGCTCGTACTATATATATATATATATATATATATATATATTGTTGCGGCCAAACTCGACGCCCCGGTCGAATCAGATTAACTTGGACCGTCTCAGTTCACGGAGCGGTCGAGCGTGCACACAGTTATAGAGAAAGGAAAGCTGTCAAGATAATTTTTTACGTGAAAAACTTGTCAATTGGGTGAAAAACTACATGGCCGGATCTATGCCGACAAAACCTCCACCAGATCTGAGTGTTGTTACAAGGCTTTTCCAAGAACTCAAGGGCGACCGACCGCCTCTCGTTATAAATATTGGGGGAAGAGAGAAGAGCTCGGAGGGTGACAGACCACCGTTCACAGATCTAATTATTTCTTTGTCAACTGTGGGGAGGCGCTCGTTGTATTCCGGAGTCCTCTGATGGTTCTTGGAGGTGGGAGCAGCTTATTGCACTTATTCTGATATCTGGGGCTTGGAAGCTTGTGTGACACACTTGGCGCATCCTACCCTCTGTGAATCGTCTCCTACCATACTTAGAGGAGACTGGAGTTGCTGACTTGCTGACTCTTGGTAGGCTCGTTGCTGAGCTGGGGGTGTTGAACACTTGTAGTGGTTTTGAGATCGAAACATACGAAGATGTGTTTGGAGCAATCGTGATGGCAAAACGCACTAAGCGCTTGGTGATGGAGAGCATGCAGTGTGCTAGTTGGAGGAGAGCACACTAAACGCTTGACAAAGGAGAGCACGCGGGGCGCTTGTTGGTAGAGAGTGCACATGACGCTTACTGGAGGAGGGCGCATTGAGCGCTAGATGGTAGAGAACACATGGCGCGCTTGATGAAGGAGTGAGTGCAAAGCACTTGTTACAGAGCGCTTTCTGGTAGAGAGCGCGCAGAGCGCTTTTTGGAGGAGAGCGTGCAGGGCACACTTGCTAGAGGAAAACACACAGAATGCTTGCTGGTAGAGAGCGCGTAAGGCGCATATTGGAGGAGAGCGCATGGAGCGCTTGTTGGTAGAGAGCACGTAGGGCACTTGATGATGTGGAGTACGCGGAGTGCTTACTGGAGGGAGTGCATAGAGCGCTTATTAGAGCAGAGCATGCGGAGCGCTTGATGGTAGAGAACACGCAGGGTGCTTGTTGATGGGGAGCGCGTGAAGCGCTTACTGGAAGGAGCGCGCAGAGCGCTTGTTGGAGGAGAGTGCGCAAAACACTTGTTGGAGGAGAGCGTGTGGAGCGCTTTCTGGTAGAGAGAGCGCAAGACGCTTGTTGGAGGAGAGCGCGCAGAGCGCTTGTTGGTAGAGAGCGGGCATGGTGCTTGTTGATGGGGAGCACGTGGAGCGCTTATTGTAGGGCAGTGCACGGAGCGCGGGGGGAAGAGTCCTGCGCAAGGTAGCGATGTATTCGAGAGCACACGGGAGCATACAAGGTAGAGATGCACGCAAGAGCATGCAAGGAAGAGGTGCGTGCAAGGAAGCGACAAGCGTGGGAGTGCACAGGGAAGCGCAGCGCGTGAGTGTGCACTAGGATACGGAGCGCGCGGGGGCGCATAAGGAAAAGACACACGCGAGGGCGCGTAAGGAGGCGGAGCGCGCGAGAGCGCGCAAGAATGCGCATGGAAGAGTCATGCGCGAAAGCACGCAAGGAAGCTGAGTGTACGAGAGAAAGAAAGGAAGATATGTGCTTGTGCGAGAGTGCATAAGGAAGCAAAGCGTATGAGAGCGCGCTGGGGTGCGTGAGGAAGAAATGCGCGCAAGAGCACACAAGGAGGAGGAGCGCGCGGCAACACACAAGGAAGAGACGTGCGCAAGAACGCACTAGGAAGAGACACGCGCAAAAGCGTGTAAGGAAATGCGGGAGCAAGAAAGGAAGAGATGTGCGCGAGAATGCGCAGGGAAGCAGAACGTGTGAGAGCACACTAGGAGGTGAAGTACGTGGGGGCGCGTGAGGAAGAAACGCGCACAAGAGAGAACAAGGAAGAAGCGCGCGCGAGAGCGCACACGGAAGTGATGCACTCGAGAGAGCGCAAAGAGGCGATGCGCGTGGGAGCGCATAAGGAAAAGAAGTGGAGGAGAGAGAAATTCCATAAGAGGATTTTCTGTGCGGAGAAGATGAAGATCTTCAAAGGAGACTTCGAAAATGAAGGAGATCTTCAAGGAGTGCTTGAAGATCTTCGAAGGGGGAGAAGGAAATGAAGATGACGGAGGAAGGAGAGAAAAATCCATAGGAGCATTTTTTGGTTCAGGAGAGAATGAGAATTAAAGGAGGATTTGGGGTCCTATTTATAGGCTTGTTGGGTTGTTATGGCAGTTATACGGCTATCCGCAACCCATAACCACCATGATCGTTATTTATAGGCCGATTTAATGACGTATTTATGCACATATTATTTTATAATTTATTAGACGCAACCCAATTCTATTTCTAGCTATGCATTTCTGAAGGATGGTAAAAGCTTTACCACCTGAGGGAAAAGATCTATTTAACTCTAGAGGGGGTGGGTGAATATAGTATTTTAAAAACTTAATTGGTTTTTATAACTGAATTAAAAATAGTGATATATATCTTAAGAAAGTGCAGGAATAAAAAGCTAACTAACACAGCACACAACGCACAGCAATAAGAAAACAGCAAGCAACCAGACGACACAAGAAATTTATAGTGGTTCCCCTAAACTTGGGTACATCCATTCTTATACCACCCTAGTAGGAATCTACTACAGGTTTTTGATCTGGTGCCCTATAACCAACAGGTTTTTGCTTAGGTGCCATGTCACCACAAGATCTATTTGAAGGGAGATCTCACAACCCTTTAGGCTTTTGATCAAGTGCCCAAAAACCAAGCTAAGTCTTTTGATAAGGAGACTTAGGAACCAAGTGGTTAACTTTTGAAGGGAGTTGAAACCCTATGTACAGTGGGGTGAAAATGTGATATTATCTTCTCTTTCTCAAACAATTGTGAAGACTTTAGTGGATTGCTTGATGTTGTCAGAGCTCCCCCTGAGATTATTATTGTTCAGGAATTTGTTGGAAGCTTTGCAGAGTGTAGGTATTTTTTGATGATCTCCAGAAGATTTTAGGCTGATTGTGTTTTGATGTCTCTTGAAAGCTTGGAGAAGAGTTGCAGATGATGAAGACTGTATGAGTATACAGATTGAATATCTTTCTTTGTCTTTCTGCATCCCTTTGTCAATTTACAACTTCTTGTCTTCAATCTTTTTAAAAACTCTTTTATATTTCCTGTAGAAATTTTGTCTTTGAATTTGAATTCTACTCCTTGATTGACTACTAAAATCTTAGAACTCGGACAAACGGCTAGAAGGGCAATAAATTGATTCCTTAATTGTCCCATTTATTAAGCTGAATATTGACTCTATGAAATCCAGTAATTAATGCTGCCAATGAACGACTATATTCATAAGAATATATGCATTTAATTACTCAGAGTAATATAGGAATTAATATATTATATAAGCCTTGGTCAATCCGGAAATTAACGGTAGAGAATAGAAATAATGAACTTACAGATTTCGTCGATCAGAGATCCAAGATCGTCGAACTCAATCCTCTCTTTTGTCGACCTGAGCCCCAAGAACTTTGAACTGAGTTAATGCTGTCCATTTTAAGATCCAAGTTCGTCGAACTCAATAACTGATAGGAGATCAGAGTTTGTCGAACTCAGTTAAACTTTCGTTGATCTCAACTTCAGAGAAGAAACTTTGAGATCATCGAACTGAGAATGGAGATCGTCGAAATCCATTCAGATTTCGTCGAACGACTTCTTCAACATAGAAAAATCTATCTTGTTCTGAAATCTTCAGTCTTCTAAGTCTTCTGAGGGATTGGTCCAATCAAACTGACTTATTGACCTACCATAAGATCTAATAAAGACATATGACCCTAGACTATA
This sequence comes from Platanthera zijinensis, assembly GCA_039513925.1. Classification (NCBI taxonomy): domain Eukaryota; kingdom Viridiplantae; phylum Streptophyta; class Magnoliopsida; order Asparagales; family Orchidaceae; genus Platanthera; species Platanthera zijinensis. Next base: position 222,955,212 of record CM077080.1, on the reverse strand, counting down.
CATTGTGGGTCAATCTATGCAATCTTAATAGTGAACCTAGCCCAAATCAACCCTAAAACAGGTGGGGTTCCTAAAATCTTCCCCTATTTTGGTGAGGTCACTATGTACAATACATTAAAACAATAAAATACAATCACGAAGCATAACAACAATTATCTGGCAGAAAGTAAAAGTCTAGTAAATATATATACATCAAGTGCTTTATGACAAATTTACCAAAACAAATAGTTCAGAGGGAAAATAAGCTAATCAAAAAGCTATTTAGATTTCTTAGACTTGTCTCTCTTTGATGGCTGCCTGAAAATGATTCCCCTCTTGGGATTTGCTGCTTCTCTTTTAGACAGTCATATCAGTTGCTCCAATGATATTGCCTGAAGTTGCTCTTGGAACAACTGCCTCTGGATGTAAGCCCATATAAGTATCAACATTAAAAATGTGTTTAGCTTTGTCATACCTTTTCAATTCTTCTCTTCTGTAAGAAGACTTTGTAGTATATTGAGAAGCATCTTTGCCTTCTTCTTTAGCTTTATTTATCTGAGAAAGTCCAACCAGCTCTTGAAATCTAGCCATTTTAGAAATATTTTCTCGTTCTGGATCAACAAATGGAACTGGTGGAGAGTAAGGTCTTTCCTTATATTCAGATTTAGAAGAGTGTTGCATTACACTATTGTTGTGGCTGCTTCTGTAGTCACTCTTGGCAGATTTGTCATATTTCTGATAAGAAGATTGCCTTGAGTGTTGAGAAGATGTGGTTCTTAAGGCTAGCTTGCCTGAAGCACCTGCAACTGGTGGAGAAGGAGGAGGTGGATCCTTTTTGAATTTCTTAGTGGGAGCAGATCCAAACTTCTTCTTATTCTTATGTGCTTTCATCTGATTCTTTGAAAGCTCATCTAGTAGGGAGTAGTTGGAGTTAGAGTAATATTATACAAGACATAATATGGAATGTCATTCTTGGGATTAAGTGGTTGCTTTGTTGTTGCCTGAGAAACTGCCTTCTTTTTCTGAAACTTTCTCTTCTTAGACTTAGTATCCTCTGAATCATCTGAATCATCTGATTTATCTTCATTGGATTCACTTATAGGATTGTCATACAAAGCATCAATCCTCTTCAGTTGATCTGCAAACAAGATCTCTCTGAAAGATACACTTTGAACTAAAATTTCTTATGAAACTTGAACTTCTGGAATTGAAAGAACCTCTGCCTCTATAATCATATCTTCCTCAAAAAGATGATCCACATTTGGAAGAGGAGATTCTGCCCAACCAAAAGTTTGAGGAGAGAAAGCCTTTGGCTCATCCTCTAGTCCTAAAGGGGAAACTGAAGGTTTTGCAAAAATGCATCTAATTTGATCTATAATCTCTGAGTTGATAGGGGCAGTATAATATACTATAGCCCTAGAAAAAATTTGCTCAGGAATAGGAAGAGAATGATAAAGAATATCAAAATCTTTTAACAAATTAGCTAAGTCCACAGAAGGGACTAGAAAAAAGAATGGTGCGGCCTGAGGCTCTACAATCTCAATATCAAACGCTGAAAAACCTTTCTCAAGAAAAGTTGACAACTCTGTATCTATATTTACAAGCTCCGTAACTTCTTTATCTATATTTACAACTATTGTTGCTGCATCACAAACTGCTGCTGCTGCTAGAAAGGGGACCTCATCATAGAACATCTCCCCCTGTCTGGTATCAGGAATCCCTTAGGCTAGGCCCTTAAATGAGGATGGAACAGTATAGGTAACAAGTTGAGAAGAGAGAGCATTGATGGAAGAAATTAGAGGTGCAATGGCAGCTTCTATTAGATATTTGATGGTGGGAGTTAGTAGAGAAATGATGGTGGATGTGGGATCAGATGATGATGATGGAAAAGAGGTGGTTTTGTTACCACAAAAAGTGTATATGTTGAAGGTGGTAGATGGAGTTGGAGTTATAGATGGTGGTAAGAAAAGTGTGGTGATGACTGGAGGGGTGACAGTTTGAGGGATGTCAATTGGAATGTCATCATGATGTGGAGATGGTGGTGGAGTGTGAGTTAAAGATGGAGATGGTGTAGGTGTTTGGTTGAGAGTGAAAGGTGATATCTGGGTGGAAACAGATGTTGTGGATGGAATTTCATGAGGAGAAGGTAGTCTAGAAGAGGGAGGAGGAGGGACTGGAGCCTCTGCATCAGGTTGGGGAGTGACTGTTTCAGTCCTTATGTACTCAGAGGTCCTGAAGGAAGAGGAGGCCCTAGAAGGCTTGATAATGGTCCTCTCCCATTTGCCAAAGAGGGTTGGTGTTAACCTCTTTGAAGCATTAATAAAAATGGTTTGGGAGACCAGCATCTGAGGACACTTTTCCTGGAGGAAAAGCCCTAGTACCCGTCCAAAGCTAACTTCTCTTTTATTATTCTTCTTCTTTATCAAATCAAACAACAAAATACTCTAGTTGACTAATTTTATATTCACCAAGGCACTCATCATAAGAATCCGATGCTTTGTGATATAGTCATATGTAGTGTGCTTGACCAGCAAGAGTTTACCAACAATATCAGCAAGGAACTTATATTCAACGGATAAGTCCTTCTTCAATAGCTTGCTAGGGTTTCCAGCAGAGTGACCCATCGCAGCCAGCATATTGGAAAATTCATCACTGTTCATCTCTATATCATCTTCTCCATTAATAAAACCAAAAATTTCAGACAAAATTGCAGGAGTATGAGTGACCTGTTGTCCTGCAATGGTGTCGATAAGGGTTTGGGCGTCAGGAGATGAGGATGAATAAACCCATTCCTTGATCTCGAGCACTGTAAGTTTGATTCTTGTTGTCATGAACTTCTGTAAATGTGGCTCCTCAAACAATTTCAATATATCCTGGAAGACTTGATCAGTGTGACTGAATGATTCCAAATCAATGTCAAAGCCTGCATCAAATTTCCTTGCGGAGAGAACGGCCGCCGGAATCTCCATGGAGGTTTTCCTGCAAAGAAAGAAACAACGATCAAGTGCAAAGAGAACTAAAAGCACGGGATAGATTTCGTCAAAACCTAGTAATTGTTGGGTTTTCTATGGAGGTTGGCACAACACTTGTGCACGTAGCGGAAGGAATAAAATAAGAACAACCCAAAGAAAAATGGATCGGGCCATGAATGTTGAGTCAAGAAGTTATCAAAATAATAAGGCAAAATTACCTCTTCGGTGTTGAGTCACAACTCAACAAAGATGCTCCAAGATCTGATTCCTGTCGGTGGGGAGTTTCACGTAGAATGATGTCTACGTTTCTGCATAAATCCACACGAGCGGGAGAACACCTAGCTTCGTCGCACGAAGGGTCGGGAGGAAGATCAGTGGCACCTTGTGATTCCACGGACTGCTAGGTCCGCGCCAGGAAAGGCAATACCGACGACAATCGTCAGAGAGGAGGAGGTCGGCGGAGCAAACACGACGGCGGAACACTTCCGTCCGGCGGGGTTCGGGATTCGGCGGATCGGTAGAACGGCGGGACGCTTCCGTCGGGTTCTATTCGGCCGCATGAAAAATCGCATCTTCTTCCCAAAACCCTAAGTCCCTATTTATACTAAAAGTATAAACAGACCTAAAAGCATCGTTATCCGCAGACCACACAGTGTAGGGTCATCGAATCGTTCGGCGAGAAACAGCGGATGGATTCGACGAGAATCACCCGCAGAATCGTCGAGAATCAGGGACGACTCTCGACGAATGGCCTCAGTCGTCGAGTCATACTCGACGACACTCGACGATTCTCGTCGATCGGCGGTCGACGATAATCGTCGAACCTTGGTCGACGATATTCGTCGACCCGCGTTCAACGACAATCGTCGAACGGCGGTCGACGATATTCGTCAACCCGCGTTCGACGATGATCGTCGAACGGCGGTCGACGATATTCGTCGATCGGCGGTCGACGATATTCGTCGACCCGCGTTTGACAACAATCGTCGAACGGCGGCCGACGATATTCATCGACCTTGCTTCAGTCGTCGAGTCATACTCGATGACTCTCATCGACTCAGCCTCAGTCGTCGAGTCATACTCGATGACTCTCGTCGAAACAGTCTTAGTCGTCGACTATCCATTCTCAATGAACTTTCTTGGCAACGATTGTCTGACCCCCATACACTATGGTGATTGGTAACCATTACCAACACAGTCAATCTTCCAACTTATCCACAGCTCTTATGTGCGACCCTGCAGGCTCATATCGCGTTGGTAGTGAGATTACATGTTTGACCACTTATAGATCACCATGGTAACTCTAACAGTCTCCCACTTGATCTTGAAAGTATCAAACCAAAAAACCTCACAAACAGTGAGCGGCATCTAGCAATGCATCACTGCTCCCCAAGCAATAAGAGTTTACAACTCACAAGCCTTTATGACCAATGTTCTAGCGTTGTCTTTGTCCCTTTTTCCCTTACATCTGGAAAGAACTAGAGGCATGGACCGTGTCACCCTCATAATAGCTCAATCCAAGTTTCTTGATCTAGAACGGACTTCCAGAGAATGGTGAGTCCAATATCACATATTGACTCAACCAAGCATGACCATGCATTTCTCAGTCCAGTTCCATCAAGGGGCCCATGGATGCAACTCCTGTCATATAGGAGGACAAATCCCATATCTGCTCACACACAAACACCCAAATGATTCGTAACGTGCCCAACAACCACCCTTATCATCAACCTTTCTCAAGGAAGACTTTAGATGGCATCAAAGCACTCTCTTCCTCACTTGATGAATGTTGCGACGTCAGGTCAAAGGACCACAACACCATTGCCAATAGAGACCTACTTGTGACACGATTAGATAACAATCCACAAAGTAGTCTCATGATGGGTCTGTCCAGTACAACTTGTTCATTAACAAGTACCCACGTGATGACTTGATATCACAATATCATGACCTGTGAGAACTGGTCATCAGTCAACGCACGTGCTAGTCTTAAGATATCATCATCACCCTTAGCTTCTATGATGATACAACGACCAGGGACCTTTTAAGAATAAAGCTTCAAATAAATCATAGGCTCTATCATTCAAGTCACGTACTTGATGTCCTATGGAAGCAAACACTCTAAGGGTATTTATTATGTTACAATTTAACTATCACATAGGAAAATCATAATAAAAGAACTTGTCAATAATTGTAAAAAGAAACATTTGGTACACAATTCATCATATGAATAAACAATAAACATCCAACATAATATATGTTTACATGCAACCCACAAGACTCCCACTAGAGTTGATCACTTAGGTATCGTATACCCATCGATCTAATATGACCATCATGCTTTCTCTGCGCGAGAGGCTTTGTTAGTGGATCCGCAATATTCTCCTCAGTCGGCACTCTGCAAATGTTCACATCTCCTCGTTCGATAATCTCACGAATAAGATGGAACCGCCGAAGTATGTGCTTGGAGCGCTGATGGGATCTAGGTTCCTTATATTGTGCAATTGCACCATTGTTATCACAGTAGAGAACTACGGGACCAACAATGCTAGGAACTACATCAAGCTTGCCGATGAATTTCCTAATCCATACAACCTCCTTCGCTGCGTTAGCTGCAGCGATATACTCGGCCTCTGTTGTAGAATCAAATACTGTCTCTTGCTTGGAACTCTTCCAGCTCACAGCTCCTCCATTAAGGCAAAACACAAACCCTGACTGAGACTTTGAATCGTCCCTATCAGTTTGGAAGCTAGCATCCTGTAACCACTTACAACGAGCTCTTCCTCTCCACCATACACCAAGAACACATCCTTAGTCCTTCTCAAGTACTTCAGGATATTCTTGACTGCAATCCAGTGACACTCACCGGGGTCTGGCTGATACCTACTAGTCATGCTCAAAGCAAAGGAGACATCGGGTCGAGTACACAACATTGCATACATGATTGATCCAATTGCCGAAGCATATGGAATCAACTTCATGCGGTCCTTATCTTCACAAGATTTTGGACACTGGTCCTTAGAGAGATTCACACCATGAGATATGGGTAAAAATCCTTTCTTGGACTCAAGCATGTTGAACTGCTTCAACACCTTCTCAATGTATGTACTCTTGGTCAAACCCAGCAACTTCTTCGATCTATCTCTATAGATCTTAATACCGAGTATATAAGTCGCTTCACCCAAGTCCTTCATAGAAAATCAGTTCCCTAAGTTATTCTTAACAACTTTCAGGGTAGGAATGTCATTCCCAATCAACAGTATGTCATCTACATACAATATCAGGAAGACAACAATGCTCCCACTGATTCGCTTGTAAACACAAGGCTCATCTTCATTCTTGATGAAACCAAACTCTTTGATTTTCTCATCAAAACGAAGATTCCAACTTTAAGAGGCCTGTTTCAGTCCATAGATGGACTTATTCAGCTTGCATATTTTAGTGGCTTCATTTGGGGATACAAAACCCTCGGGTTGTGTCATGTACACTTCCTCAAGGATGTTTCCATTAAGGAAAGCCATTTTGACATCCATCTGCCAGATCTCGTAGTCATAATACGCAGCAATAGCAAGCAATATCCTTATGGACTTTACCATGACAACATGGGAAAAGGTCTCATCATAGTCAATACCATGAATTTGCTTGAAACCCTTAGCCACCAGTCGCCCTTTGAATGTCTGTACATTCCCATCCATGTCGGTCTTCTTCTTGAAGACCCATTTTCACCCTATGGGTCGTACCCCTTCAGGTTGTTCCACCAAGTTCCAAACTTGGTTTGCATACATGGAGTCCATTTCGGATTTCATAGCCTCAAGCCATTTGTCGGAGTTCGGTTCATTCATAGCCTCTTGGTAGGTCGCTGGTTCATCATCATGATCCATAAAAAACACATTACCTATTTGAGACATGAGAAATCCATATCTCTCAGGCTCAAACCTCGGTCTACCAGATCTACGTAGGACTTGTATTTCTTGAGCAGGTTCTCTAGCTACAATATCTTGTAATCCTGTCTCAGAATCCAATTCCGGTTCATTCACTACTTGTGGTTCTTGAACTTCTTCAAGTTCTACCTTTTCAGTCTTTCTTGATAAGAACTCTTTCTCCAAGAAGACGCCAGTCCTTGCGACAAACACTTTGCCCTCAGACGGTAGGTAAAAGTAATACCCTTTCGTTTCCTTAGGATATCCCACCAGATAACATTTATCCGATTTAGGTTCCAGCTTGTCAGGCATTTGACGTCGCACGTATGCCTCATAGCCCCAAATTTTAATGAACGACATACTAGGATGCTTCCCAGTTCATATCTCATATGGTGTCTTCAGAACCATTTTCGTTGGAGCGCGATTCAGTGTCATAGCAGCAGTCTCTAAAGTAAGACCCCAAAAAGAAACAGGCAAGTCTGCATTACTCATCGAACGTACCATGTCTAACAAAGTACGATTTCTCCTCTCAGACACACCATTATGCTGTGGTGTTCTAGGTGGAGTGAGCTGTGATACAATACCACACTCTTTCAGATGATCACGGAACTCATTACTCAGGTATTCGCCACCTCAATAAGATCGGAGTGCTTTAACCCTTTTTCCCAACTGGTTTTCTACTTCATTTTTGAACTCTTTAAACTTTTCAAAGGTCTCGGATTTGTACTTCATAAGATACACATATCCGTATCTACTGAAATCATCAGTAAATGTAACGAAGTAGAAATACCCACCTCTAGCCATGGAGCTCATGGGTCCACATACATCACTATGTACAACACCCAAGAGATCCTCAGCCCTCTCAGTATAACCAGTGAAAGGGGCTTTAGTCATTTTACCTAACAAACAAGATTCGCATCGCTCAAATGATTCATAATCAAATGATTCCAAAAGTCCATCTTTATGGAGCTTAGATATGTACTTCTCGTTTATATGGCCCAAACGACAATGCCAGAGATATATAGGGTTTGAGTCATTTGTTTTTAGTCTTTTATTATTTTCTACATTATAGATCTGATGGTCCAAGTTAAAAACGTAAAGACCATTAAACAATTGGGCTACAGCATAACAAACATCATTCTTAAATATAGAACAACAGTTGTTCTTAATTATAAAAGAAAATCCAATCATGTCCAAGCATGAAATGGATATAATGTTTCTAGTTATTGCCGGAACAAAATAACAGTTATCTAGTTCTATTACAAGCCCATTAGGCAAAGAAAGACGGTAAACCCCTATGGCTACAACAACAACTCTTGCTCCATTGCCGACGCGCAGGTCCACCTCCCCTTTACTCAGCAATCTTCTCCTTCCCAGTTCCTGCACATTTGTACAAATGTGTGAACCACATCCGGTATCCAATACCTAAGATGAAGGAGCAGAAAGGTTTATCTCTATAACGTAAATATTTGAAGCGGAAGTCATACCTCCCTTCATTTTCTGCAGACCCTCAATGTACGAAGGACAGTTCCTCCTCCAATGACCAGCCTTGCCACAGTGGTGGCATTTCCCCTCCTTCACCGTGCTCTTCTTTTTCATCAGTGCAGAAGACTTGGGCTCGAGATGTGACTTAGGTCCCACCTTCGTCTTCTTAGAGCCCTTAGCCTTGCCCTTGCCCTTATGCACCATCAGTATGGGGCTGGCAGGCTTGGCCTTCTTCATATTGATCTCGGCAGTTCTTAACATGCCTAGGAGCTCGGGCAGTGTCTCGTCTATTTCATTCATGTTGTAGTTCAAGACAAACTGCTCGTAACTGTCCGACAATGATTGCAGGATCAGATCTGTGGCCAACTTTTGACCCAGAGGAAAACCCAGTCTTTCAAGGTTCTCTATATACCCAATCATCTTGAGTACGTGAGTCCCTACTGAGTATCGAACTCCCATCTTGCACTGAAAAAACGCTTTGGTGACGTCAAACCTCTCTTGACGAGCTTGTCCTTAAAACATTTTCTTGAGATGCTCGTCAATCTCCTTGCACCCCATGTTCTCATGTTGCTTCTGAAGCTCAAAGTTCATGGTGGCAAGCATAAGGCATTCGACGTCCAAGGCGTCATCAGTATACTTCTTATAAGTATCTTTATCAGCACGGGAAGAATTCCCGGTCGGCACCTCGGGGGCTTCTTCTTCTAAGACAGAGCTTTCGCTCTTGCCTGAGAACAATTCTCAGGTTCCTGTACCAGTCCATGTAGTTAATCCCACTGAGCTTATCCTTTTCAAGGATGGCTCTCAGAGACAGAGTGGAGTGTGAACCACTTGCCATGGAATTCTACAAGAATTCATGCAGATTAAATCAGTACCAAAATTTCAAAATACAATTATTTTCTTAATTTGGATTTCAATTAAAAAACTCCCACTATTTTATTCGAAATAATAGCCCTCACTATCAATTCGGAGAGTTCATGCGAGCTACTCTCTTAGTGGACAAGATCCGTATTTCACCAACACTATGAGTATGCTTTGGCTTTCCTCTCACAATGCAGTTATTTAGGTAGGCAACGCTTGCCAATTGCTTCCTCATGCAATTCTTATATGGTTGGTGAGTAACTCCTTATTCGCATCCATCATACGGTGCATGCCAACCCTATGCCTCTAGGCACTCAACTTTTGAGGTCACCTAGTTAAGATGGACCCGATGTCGACAGTGGGATATCATAATTATCCGCTCGCACCCTTACCAAGATAGATTAATGCACCTTGCTTTGGCAAGCCCACACTTCATCGATCGATGCAGGAAGAGTGTCATCCATCGGAAGGCATCCGAACACTTAATATTAGAGGAAGGGATTTTAATTATAGGTTAACAATTAACCACGATCAACATTTGATCAAATGTGCACATCCACAGAAGAACAATTCTAAAATCCACATGCATCCCTTATGTGCACAACCTGACATTATCAACATTTGATAGAAAGGAAGGGCTAAATCTGAACATCCGGACTCTTCCAAATCTTCAGATTTATATGCATTGGACAAAAACAAAGACAACTCAACTTAAAGCAGTAGACAAGCTCGTCTTTCATTGTTGGATACAAAATCCAAAATAATACATTGGTTCACTAACCATTCGAGGGACGGTTACTGCTAAGAAGACAACAATTTCTAACAATTAGAAATAACCACGAAATTCCAGACATTCCTGGCAGGGTTCCAAGATTAAATCTAGACATTTAGAACACTTCTAAATCCCTAGGTTTACACTTATTGGAATAACCTAACTTCCAATACAACAATCATGGCCGAAACCTGGCTCTGATACCACTATTGGGTTTTCTATGGAGGTTGGCATAACACTTGTGCATGCAGCGGAAGGAATAAAACAAGAACAACTCAAAGAGAAATGGATCGGGCCATGAATGTTAAATCACGAAGTTATCAAAATAACAAGGCAAAATTACCTTTTCGGTATTGAGTCACAACTCAACAAAGATGCTCCAAGATCTGAGTCCTGTCGGTGGGGAGTTTCACGTAGAATGATGTCTACGTTTCTGTAGAAATCCACACAAGCGGGAGAACACCTAGCTTCGTCGCACGAAGGGTCGGGAGGAAGATCGGCGGCACCTTGCGATTCCACGGACTGCTAGGTCCGCACCAGGAAAGGAAATACCGATGACGATCGTCGGAGAGGAGGAGGTCGGCGGAGCAAACACGGCGGCGGAACACTTCCGTCCGGCGGGGTTCGGGATTCGGCAGATTGGTAGAACGGCGGGACGCTTCCGTCGGGTTCTATTCGGCCGCAGGAAAAATCGCCTCTTCTTCCCAAAACCCTAAGTCCCTATTTGTACTAAAAGTATAAACAGACCTAAAAGCATCGCTATCCGCAGACCACACAGTGTAGGGTCATCGAATCGTTCGACGAGAAACAACGGATGGATTCGGCGAGAATTACCCGCAGAATTGTTGAGAATTAGGGACAACTCTCGACGAATGGCATCAGTCGTCGAGTCATACTCGACGACACTCGACGATTCTCGTTGATCTGCGGTCGACGACAATCGTCGAACCCCGGTCGACGATATTCGTCGACACGCGTTCGACGATATTCGTCAACCCGCGTTCGACGACAATCGTCGAACGGCGGTCGACGATATTCGTCGAACGGCGGTCGACGATATTCGTCGATCGACGGTCGACGATATTCGTCGACCCGCGTTCGACGACAATCGTCGAACGGCGGCCGACAATATTCGTCGACCCTGCTTCAGTCGTCGAGTCATACTCGATGACTCTCATCGACTCAGCCTTAGTCATCGAGTCATACTCGACGACTCTCGTCAAAACAGCCTTGGTCGTCGACTATCCATTCTCAATGAACTTTCTTGGCAACGATTGCCTGACCCCCATACACTATGGTGATTGGTAACCATTACCAACACGGTCAATCTTCCAACTTATCCACAGCTCTTATGTGCGACCCTGCAGGCTCATATCGCGTTGGCAGTGAGATTACATGTTTGACCACTTCTAGATCAGCATGGCAACTCAAACAGTAATAAGGTTTTTAGAAGATGAAAAGACGATCTCAGTCCAACGAAAAGAAAAAAAATCTTCGATCTGAGTTCGACGAGATATTTTATTAATAAATTAGTTCGTCGATCACAGTCTGAAGAATAAGAATAAATCGTCGATCGCCATTCGACGAAGTACTCACTAAATCAAGGATCGTCGATCTCCGTTCGACGAAATCTATTTCACTAAGAAGTGTTCGTCGATCTCCATTCGACGAACTCTTCACGAAGAGCTCACAGATCGCCGATCTCCATTCGACGAACTGTGCCAAATCGTCGACCATAGACAAAAATTAAGTTAATTCTTCCTCATTTATCATACCTAGCTGATTAAAGAAGAACATATGTTTCTTCTCATCCAATGGCTTGGTCAAGATGTCTGCTCTTTATAAATTAGTAAAGATAAAGACAAGATTAATTTTCTTTTTGTCTACACAATCTCTAATAAAATGATGTCTAATTTCTATATGTTTGGTCCTACTATGATGCACTGGATTTTGTGCAATAAATATTGCACTAGTACTATTACAAAATATAGTTAAATTATTTAAGTTAAGACCATAATCCAGTTTTTGATTTTGTATCCACAAAATCTATGAACAGCAGCTGCCTGCAGCTATGTATTCAACTTTAGCAGTTGATGTGGACACAGAGGTTTGCTTCTTACAAAACTAGGACACAAGCCTATCACCAAGGAACTAGCAAGTTCCTGATATGCTCTTCCAATCCACTCTACATCTAGCATAGTCAGCATCAGAAAATCCAGTTAAATCAAATTCTGACTCTGATGGATATAGGAGTCCTAGATTTGGACAACCCTTTATATATCTCAAAATCTTTTTTATTAAAATATAGTGAGATTTTTTAGGGTTCACTTGGAACCTAGCACAAATACATGTGACAAACATTATGTCAGGCCTACTTACTATGAGATATAATAGAGACCCAACAATAGCTCTATAAGTTTTTTGATCAACATGCTTGCCATGTTCATTAGAATCAATCACAACATTAGCAGCCATAAGTGTTTTCATTGCTGAGGCATCACACATCGTAAACCTTTTAACAAGCTCCTTAGCATACTTAGATTGGGAGATAAAGATACCATCAGGTGATTACTTCACTTGGAGACCAAGGAAGTATGAAAGTTCACCCATGCTACTCATCTCAAACTTTGAATGCATTAGATCATAAAATCTTTTGCATAGTTTGGGATCAGTATAGCCAAAAATAATATCATCTACATATATTTGAACTAACAAAATTTTATTTTTATGATGCCTAATAAAAAAAGTCCTATCTACTATGCCCATAGAAAACTTATGCTCTATAAGAAAGCTAGCTAAGGTCTCATACCAAGCTCTTGGAGCTTGCTTTAAACCATAGAAAGCTTTATGAAATCTAAAAACATAAGAAGGATGAGTTGGAGAGATAAAACCTGGTGGTTGCTCCACATACACTTCCTCTTTTAATTCTCCATTTAGGAAAGCAGTCTTTACATCCATCTGGTAGACTTTAAATCTTTTATAGACTACATAGGCTAAGAAAATCTGTATAGCCTCAAGCCTTGCCACTGGAGCAAAGGTCTGATCATAATCTATTCCATCCTCCTATGAATAGACTTGAGCTACTAGCCTTGCTTTGTTCCTTATAATATTTCCTTCAGCATCCAGTTTATTTCTGAAGACCCATTTGGTTCCAATGACTGAATAGTCTTTGGGTCTAGGAATCAAATCCCAAACTCTATACCTCTCAAACTGATTGAGCTCCTCTTGTATTGCAATGATCTAGTGGGGATCTTGCTCTGCATCTTTGATGGAGTGGGGCTCAAGTTGAGAAATGAAATAAGCATGCATCACATCATTGTTGAGTTAATGTCTTGTTTGCACACCAACTGAAATGTCTCCAATCACTTGAGATATAGGGTGATCTCTAAGTGTGACAAGATTAGTTGGAGGAGTTGGTTGAGCAATAGCTTGTGGAATTAATTCCTCTTGTGGACTTATATTAGCTGTTGGAGGAAGTACAGCCACTTCCAAACTTTCTTCTTCACTTTCTTCTTCAACTTGTGGAGAAGGATGTGATGGAACCTCTTGGGTGAGGTTTAGATCATCCAATTTTTCACACAAGTGAGGTACCTGCAAAATGTTATTGGTAGAAACTTCTTTCTCCTTATAAAACATGTTAGCCTCATCAAATGTAACATGAACAGATTCCTCAATTTTTAAAGTGGATTTGTTAAACACCCTATAAGCTTTGCTACCTTGGGAATATCCTAGAAAAATTCTCTCTACAGTTTTTGCTTCAAAATTTCTAGTGTATTTCTTGTCATTATTGTGAATATAACATAGGCATCCAAATACTTTAAAATAGGTGATTTTAGGTTTCTTCCCTTTAAGTAACTCATAAGGAGTCTTATTCTTAAGCTTGTGTATCAAACTTCTGTTCAATACATAGTTTATTGTGCTCACAGTCTCTGCCCAAAAAGATAGGAGCATGTAAGCATCTGCAAGTAATGTGCATACAGATTCAATTAGGGTTCTATTTTTCCTTTCAGCAATCCCATTTTGTTGAGGAGTTCTAGGAGATGAGAAGTAGTGCATGATACCTTCCTTCTCACAGAACTCTTGCATAAGAAGAGACTCAAACTCAGAACCATGATCACTTCTAATCAATGCAACTGGAGTAAAGTACTCAATCTGTATGTTCTTGAGAAAATCTGTAAGAACCTTGAAGTTATCTGACTTAGATCTCAGAAAGAACACCCAAGTGAATCTTGAAAAGTCATCAACAATCACTAAGGTATAAGATTTCCCTCCTAGGCTTTGTACAACAATAGGGTCAAAAAGGTCCATATGTTGCAAGTACAATATCCTAGGTGAGTCACTTTTATTTACATATTTAAAGCTATTTTTAGTTTGCTTGCCTAACTGACAAGCCCTGCAGAGGCCTTCCTTTTTATAGGGGTCAGAAGGCAATCCTCTAACAAGGTTGTCCTTAGATAACTTAGCAATATTTTTAAGATTTTCATGTCATAATCTCTTATGCTAAAGTTCATTTTGATTGCTAACCTGATTAAATAAACAAAGTTCTGAGCTAGCTGATTGAAAATTTACTACATATATGTTGCCTTGTCTAAGTCCAGTTAAAACAAGTTTGTTTTCTTTACAAGAAATAATACAGGAAGATGAGTTAAATGATACCTGATAACCTTCATCACATAATTGACTTATGGATATTAGGTTATGCTTTAAGCAACTCACATAGGCAACTTTCCTGAAGGTGACTGCTCCAACTTTAACATCTTCATAGCCTTTAGTTTGGCAACAGTTGGAGTCACCAAAGATCACCTTTGGACCTAGCTTGGACTTGCAGTTTGTTAGATTGTCCTTACAGCCAGTCATATTCTTTGAGCATCCACTATCTAGATACCATTGTTGATTAAAGACTGGACAGTCCTTCACCTGCATAGAAAGGAATTAGGTGTTCTTGACCCAGGTTACCTTGCGTCCTTGTTTCTTTTGATAAGAGAAACTAGAAATAACAAAAATTCTGGTTGATTTTTATATCCTAATGGATGATATCTTCTAGGTGGTATTTCCCATTGAGTAAAAGGATTAGTAGATTCTCTGAATTGATTGAAGTTTCTAACAGAGTTATAGTTTTTATTAAACTTGACTGGGTTCGATGAATTATTATAAGTTCGTCGATCTGCGTTCGATGAATAGGGATGAGTTCGTCGAACTCTGCTCAGAGAATGAACATAGTCATTTTTATGCCCCAAGTTCATCGATCACTGCTCGAAGAACCATATATAGTTTGTCGATCGCAGTAAGACGAATTATTATAGTTATAATTGGCATTCATAGATCATTGATATGGGTTCGATGAACTATACACATTTTGTCGATCTGAGTTTGATGAAATCTGTTGAACATAGTTTTTATTCAGATTCTTATTCTTTTTCTTCTTATTTATAGATTTTTGAGAGAGATTTGGTTGAGTAGTTTCTCTTATTTTCTCTTTAACTTTTTCAGAGATAAATTTAATTGGTGTTGAAAGAATATTTTTCTTTAATATGGGGGGTAAGCTTGATGAAGCACCTAAGCCCAGCTTGCCATTTAATCTGACATTGACTGTGCTTGTAATGTCCATCAGCTTAAGGCTTCTCCTATTTAGAGATTCCTCAAGTTTCTTTGCCTCACATAATTCAATTTTTAGTGAATTGATTTGTTCATTAGCTAAGTCTAAATCATTTTTTAGTTTGATATTTTCAGCAAATAGGTTATCAAATTCAAGCTGTCTATCTCTAAGAATTTTTATTTCCTTCTCTGACTTGATTAAATCATTACACAAGGATTTAAATTTAATTTTAAAATCTTCTGAATTGAAATCAAATGAAGAGATTACCTGATCTTCTTCAGATTCAGATTCCTCTTCTGATTCTTCAGCTTGTTCCTCAACATCAGATTTGCTGCTGGAGGCATTAATAGCCATAAGGCAAACTTCTCTTGCCTTTGCCTCCTCTTCATCTTCACTAGAGCTGGAAGATGAGGATTCTTCATTTATGTCACTCCAGGTCTCAGCAATGAAGTCTTTCTCCTTTCTCTTGTGTTTGCTGGAGGAGTGCTTGCTAGAGTACTTGCTTGATTGCCTCTTATTCTACTTTTCTTTTCTTGTCTTTCTTTTATGCCTCTAGGCATTTAGGTAGAATGTGCCTGGGTTTTCTGCATCTAAAACAAACAATCTCCTTGGTAGGAGTCTTGTCATATCTTGGCTTGTCATCATTCTTGGATGACCTTCTTCTAGAGTCTTTCTTGGCCATTTTATATAATCTTTTAGCCAACAAGCTCAGTAGTTCTTCATTAGCTTGAAGAGCTTATGATTCTTCTGTTGCTTTGAAAGCAATGATGTGCTCCTTCCTTGAAGATGTAGAAGCCTTCTGTTCAGCAGCCTCCCTTATCTTGATCAACTGCCCATAAGACTTGAGCTTGCCAAGGAGAGATTCTGTAGAAATTTCATTTAAATTTTTTGCCACCTTAATTGGCCATATCCTGGAATCTCAAGTGTTAGGGAAGCACATTAGGATTTTTTTCATTTATCTTAGTAAATGAGATGTCCTTATCCAGGGTTCTCAGTTCATTTATGATGACACTAAGTCTATTATACATCTCAGCAATAGTCTCTGATTCCTCCTTCTTGAAATTATCATACTATGATATGAGGAGGGATATACTGTCTTTTCTTTCATCTACTGAGCTAGCAATTATTTGGTTCAGTGAGTCCCAAATGGCCTTTGCAGAGGTGCACTCAGCCACCTTCTGAAAGATATCATCTGACATTATCTGTGCTAGAATATTCAATGTTTTAGCATCAACCAACTTGGCTTTCTTTTATGTTTCAGTCCACTCTGGTGGTGGAACTTCATGTGTATTGGTAGTTGTAGTAGCAATTATAGGTTGAGGGGGACCTATCAAAATAGAGTTGAAAATGTCCTCATCAATAGAGTTCATGTAGAGTTTGATTCTTGCCTTCTAGAGTGCAAATTTATTCAAGTTGCACACTGAAAGTTTGGTGCTAGAATATTCCTTATTCTATGCCATGTTGTAAACAAGAGGCTAGAGAGAAAAAGATCTATCAAAGGATCTTGGTTAAGATGTAAGTCTGTGAAACCAAAGAAATAACCCTCTGATACCAATTGAAGGATGGTAAAAGCTTTATCACCTGAGGGAATATATCTATTTAACTCTAGACGGGGGGGGGGGGTGAATAGAGTATTTTAAAAACTTAATTGGTTTTTATAGCGGAATTAAAAATAGTGATATATATATATATCTTAAGAAAGTGCAGGAATAAAAAGCTAACTAACAAAGCACACAACACACGGGAATAAGAAAACAGCAAGCAACTAGACGATACAAGAAATTTATAGTGGTCCCCCTAAACTTGGGTACATCTACTCTTCTACCACCCTGGTAGGAATCCACTACAGGTTTTTTTATCAGGTGCCCTGTCACCAACAGGTTTTTGCTCAGGTGCCCTGTCACTACAAGATCTATTTGAAGGGAGATCTCACAACCTTTTAGGCTTTTGATCAGGTTCCCAAAAACCAATCTAAGTCTTTTGATAAGAAGACTTAAGAACCATGTGGTTAACTTTTGAAGGGAGTTGAAACCCTGTGTATAGTGGGGTGAAAATGTGATATTGTCTTGTCTTTCTCAAACAGTTGAGAAGACTTTAGTGGATTGCTTGATGTTGTTAAAGCTCCCCCTAAGATGATTATTATTCAGGAATTTGTTGGAAGCTTTGTAGGGTATAGGTCTTCTTTGATGATCTCCAGAAGCTTTTATACTGATTGTGTTTTGATGTCTCTTGAAAGCTTGGAGAAAAGTTGCAGATGATGAAGACTGTATGAGTATGCAGACTGAATATCTTTCTCTGTCTGCCTGTGTCGCTTTGTTAATTCTATAACTTCTTATCTTCAATTTTTAAAAAACTCTTTTATATTTCTTGCAGAAATTCTGTCTCTGAATTTGAATTCATACTCCTTGATTGACTATTGAAATCTCGGAACTCGGACAAACGGCTAGAAGGGAAATAAATTGATTCCTTAACTGTCCCAGTTATTAAGCCGAATATTGGCTCTGTGAAATCCAGTAATTAATGCTGTCAATGAATGGCTATATTCATAAGAATATATGCATTTAATTACTCAGAGCAATATAGGTAATAATATATTATATAAGCCTTGGTCAATCCGAAAATTAACTGCAGAGAATAAAAATAATGAACTGACAGATTTCGTCGATCAGAGATCCAAGATCATCAAACTCAATCCTCTCTTTCATCGAGCTGAGCCCCAAGAACTTTGAAATGAGTTAATGCTGTCCATTCTGGGCTCCAAGTTCGTCGAACTGAGATAGTTGTTCGTCGAACTCAACAACTGATAGGAGATCAGAGTTCGTCGAACTCAGTTAAACTTTCGTCGATCTCAACTTCGGAGAAGAAACTTTGAGATCATCGAACTGAGAACGAAGATCGTCGAACTCCATTTAGATTTTGTCGAACGACTTCTTCAACATAGAAAAATCTGTCTTGTTCTGAAATCTTCAGTCTTCTAAGTCTTCTGGGGGATTAGTCCAATCAAACTGACTTGTTGACCTACCCTAAGATCTAATAAAGACATATGACTCTAGACTATATATTGTGGGTCAATCTATGCAATCCTAATAGTTAACCTAGCCCAAATCAACCCTAAAACAGGTGGGGTTCAACCAATTTCCCTCACTACGGGAGGTCATGCGGGCATTTACATGGGTGGTTACCCATGTAGCTGATGACGATGATGGCGAGAGCATTATCATATGGTGGAGAATTGACAACGACCAAGAATCCAACCGGTGGAGGCCGACCTGAGTCAGAATCCGGTCAGCGACGACGGCGGCGATCGCAGGAGAGAGAAGTGATGGCGGCGGCAACCGAGGAAGAGATAAGAAACGGCGGCCGCGGGAGAGTGTAGCGACAACGGAGGCAGTGGGGGAAGAGAAGGGCAGCGGCGGCGGTGGTGGATGAGAATAATGATGACGACGACGTTAGTGTATGAGAAGAGCAACTGAGGCAGTTGTTGCGGCGATGACGGTGACATCCACGATGATGAAGATGATGACAGTGATGGCGGTGGTTGCAGCGACGATGGCGGCGGTGACGGCTGTTGCCGCGTCGATGAAAGTAATGACGGGGGTTGCTGCGACGATGGCGACGGCGACGGCTGTTGCTGCGATGATGACGGCGGCGGCGACGACGACGATGGTGATGAAGACAATGATGGTGATATTAGAGGTTGCCGTGATGATGGCGGTTCGTGGGGTTGACTATGTCAACCCCACTTACTCCATCAAAGGAGGTGGATGGTTTGGAGCTAGTACGGTGATTTTGTCAACCCCACTTCCTCCATAAAAGGAGATGGATGGTTTGGCTACCCGCAACCCAAATCATTTTAGGAGGACCCTATCATTTCCCCCCAAGTCCTCGCAGCTTCAAGCCAAAGCGAATGAAGTGCGGGGACTTCTACTCAGAAGTCTGTCTTGGTGCATAACGGTTTGCAGTGGCGTGTGCATGACAAAACGCGTGATAGGTGTGAAGGGTAGAATGTGTGAAGGGCATTTTGTATGCTAGGAGTGACATGCACAAGTTGAGAAGCATGCGTGAAGCGCACACTAGGCGTAATATGTGTGGGGTGTAGAGTGCGCAATTGTGGAGTGCGTACAATGAGTGCACAGAGCATAATGTGTGCAGTGTGTGCACGGGGCCCAATGTGCGTGATGTGCGCGCAAGGCGTAATGTGCGTGTGAGGCATTGCATGAGGTATGTTGTGTGCATTCGTCGCTTTATGTCCTCGCTTTATGTTTGCAAAGACTTGAACAAATCTTTGGCCTACCAGGTAGTGAGATGTTGCTCGCAGGGGAGGCTGATGTAGTGCCGCTCCTTGTCATTTGTGGAGCAGGTTAATATTTGAAGGAGACAGTATGAGATTCTCGCAAGATTGGAGGTGAAGATCCTTCACCTGATGGCGTGGACGCATTGTTGCAGAACAACCAAATTTAGTAGTTGAGTTCTCCCTGAGCATGAAAGCGGGGGCTCTGACGTCAACGCAGATAAGTCGTAACTATGTCTTTGTTTTAGAAATTTCAGTAGTCAGCGAAATATGAGCGTGCGACCATGTTGGAGAGTGTGATGACTGAATCCGTGGGTCAGAGAATGTAAGGATTCGATCTGACTGCTTGACCGAGCCTGGTCGTGAGAGGACTACTGAAGAATGTGAGTATTCGATCCGGGTGTCGGAGAATGTAAGCATTTGATCAGACCGTGTGGCCGAGTCTTGCCATGGGAGGACTGTCGGAGAATATAAGTATTTGATCTGGGTGTCAGAGAATGTAAGGTTTCGATCTGATTGTACAACCGCGAAGGGGGCATACCCAGGAGATGGTGGGGCGTTGGTCTGCAGTAACAACTGAGAATGTAGGTATTTAATCCCTCGCTGGAGAATATAAGTATTCAATCCGGTTGCTCGACCCGGGCTATGAGCTGAAGAGGCAAGAATATCTTTTGTGGAGATCTGAACACTCTGTAAGGGGAGAGGTCAGAATACCTTGTTGGGAGCACCGAACACTTTGTAAGGGGAGAGGTCAGAGTCCCTTGTTGGGAGCACCAAACACTCTATAAGTGTAGAGGTCGAAGTCCCTTGTTGGGAGCACCGAACACTCTATAAAGGGAGAGGTCGGAATCCCTTGTTGGGATCACCAAATAATCTGTAAGGGGAGAGACCAGAGTCCCTTATTGGGAGCACCGAACATTCTGTAAGGGGAGAGGTTGGAGTCCCTTGTTGGGAGCACCAAACACTATATAAGGGGAGAGACTGGAGTACCTTATTGGGATCATCAAACACTCTGTAAGGGGAGAGGCAGGAGTCCCTTGTTGGGAGTACCGAACACTCTATAAGGGGAGATGTTGCAGTCCTTTATTGGGAGCACTTAACACTCTATAAGGGTAGAGGTCGGAGTCCCTTGTTGGGATCACCAAACACTCTGTAAGGGGAGAGGACAGAGCCCCTTATTGGGATCACCGAACACTCTGTAATTAAGTCATCAATAAGATTGGAGATAACACTTGTTGTTTGTTCCATGAATGCTGAAAATGCAAAATACAAGTCATGGTAGTGGAGCTCTGGATTCCCCTTTGGCAGAAAACAAACTCTTCTTTGGGATGTTCATCCTGGGAATCATCCCCGTGCTGGATCATTCTTGATATGTTGATTTAGAGCCGTTGTTTTGGAGAGAACTCTCGAGGTACCTAAGGCGAACAAATCGTTCGATCTCTGTCTTCAGTCGCGAATAATATTCTATCTTATGCCTCAACCTTGATGGAAGTCGCAATATTTAGATTGGTTCTCTGAGTTTGGAGTAAGATCCCTTGGCCTTTGGAGAGACGGATGGTTGTGTATGGCAAGCAACACTTCCGCTCGCGAAACGTTGAGGGGAGTGAAGACTTGATGTTGGTGAGATGCCCCCCAGCCCGTCAAGAGTTGGCACAGTGTGAGTTCCTATTTTTGGGAACTAACAGTGGTGTTAACCACTGCTTTCGCTATCTATTTGAGTTGCTTTGGAATTTTCGTGGTGTGCTTCAAGTGCATCATCAGCAGTAATCTGGGCGTCGATCCGTCAAACAATCGGTATAACTGGGTATAGTCTCTCATACTAATGCGGAGTGGAAGCCACTAGGGCGTAGCCCTCTAAGAAGAAACCCTTGTAGGAGCTCCGATTTTATCCCAGGTATTTGTCGTGCCTCGGTGGTAAAATGACAGAAGAAATCTTTAAGGGTTCTCCCTTCACTTTGACGGATACCGGATAGGTGTGAAGGATCTTTGAATATCCGGCGGCTGGCAATGAACTGATCCGTGAATTGTTGTGTTAGTTCTATGAAATCCTTGATTTCTCCCTCCTTTAGGGACATGAAGTAGGTGAGAGCTTGTCCTTTCAAAGTTGCCGGGAAAGCATGACACAATAGTTGATCTGGGGCATTGCAAAGTTGCATCATGATTGTGAAGTGTCTGACATGTTCTGACGGGTCACTTGTACCATTGTATGCCTCGATCTTTGGGAGCTTGAAACTATGGGGGATTGGGTGTGCCCGAACCTCAGGTGCGAACAACGAACAATGATGGAGAGGGAGACCAGCAAAAGTGGTGCACTGCTTGAGACATTTGTGCTCTTCAGTAATTATACCATGACATTTTTCACGCGTGAGCCTTTCATCTTCTATTAGCCTGATGCCTGATGCTTTCAGGTGATTGTAGTGATACTGAGCTTTAGATTTTTTTTGTCTGAATGGGCTCTGCGGCCTTGGACATCCGCACAGGAAGGTAATTCTTCAAGTATGATGACATGAAAGTGAGGGGGAACTGGACCAACCTGCCCCCGAGTGTCGTCCCTTCTGCAGTACGTACAACTTCTCCCGCCATGGTCTCTAGTCACGAGTATCGTTGTATCAAGGGTACTGCCTTTTGAGGATATTGGGAACTCGCTTCCCATAGACGATGCCAAACTATTGTAGCCAAACTTGATGCCCCGGTCGAACCGGATTAACTTGGATCGTCTTCGCCCACGGAGCGCTCAAGCGTGCATACAGTCACAGAGAAAGAAAAGCTGACAAGACAATTTTTTTACGTGAAAAACCTGTCAACTGGGTGAAAAATCACGTGGTCGGATCTGTGTCAACCAAACCTCCGCTAGATTTAAATGTTGTTACAAGGATTTTCCAAGAACTTGAGGGAGATAGGTCGCCTCTCATTATAATTATTGGGGGGAGAGAGAAGAGATCGGATGGTGACAGGACACAGTTCACAGAGCTAATTATTTTTGTCCACTATGGGGAACGATGCGCTCGTTGTATTATGGAGTCCTCTGATAGTTCTTGGAGGCGGGAATAGCTTGATGCACTTGTTCTGATGTCTGGGGCTTGGAACCTCATGCGACAGACTTGGCGCGTCCTGCCCTTTGTGGATTGTCTCCTGCTGTACTTAGAGGAGACTGGAGTTGCTGACTTGCTGATACTTGGTGGGCTCGTTGCTGAGCTGGGGCGTTGAACACTTGTAGCGGTTTTGAGAGCAGAACGTGCGGAGGTGCGCTTTGAGCGGTCGTGATGGCAAAGCGCTTGCTGATGGAGAGCATGTGGTGCGCTCGTTGTAGGAGAGCACACTAAATGCTTGCCAAAGGAGATCACGCAGGGGGCTTGTTGGCAGAGAGAATGCTTACTGGAGGAGGGCATGCGGAGCGCTAGATTGTAGAGAGCACGTAGGGCGTTTGCAGAAGGAGAGCGTGCATGACACTTGTTGCGGAGCACTTACTGGTAGAGAGCGCGCAGAGTTCTTGTTGGAGGAGAGAGCGCAGGACACTTATTATAGGACAATGCGCTGAGCGCTTGTTGGTAGAGAGCGGGCAAGGCGCTTGTTGGAGAAGAGCACGCGAAGTGCATGCTGGTAGAGAGTGCACAAGGCACTTGCTGATGGGGAGGGCGTGAAGCGCTTACTAGAGGGAGCACAAATAGTGCTTGTTGGAGGAGAGCGCGCGGAGCGCTTGCTGGTAGATAGCGCGTAGGGTGTTTGCTGATAGGGAGCACGTGAAGCGCTTACTAGAGGGAGAGTGCAGAGCGCTTGTTAGAGGAGAGTGCGCATTGCACTTGTTGGAGGAGATCGCGTGGAGCGCTTGTTGATAGAGAGAGCGCAAGACGCTTGTTGGAGGAGACCGCGTGGAGCGCTTACTGGTAGAGAGTGGGTAGGGTGCTTGCTGATGGTGAGCGCACGGAGCGCATACTGGAGGGGAGCGTGCGGAGCGCGGAGGGAAGAAGCACGTGCAAGGGTGAGACGTGCGCGAGAGCATGCAAGGAAGAGACGCATACAAGAGCGTACAAGGAACAAGCGCGCACAAGGAAGAGGCGCGCGCAAGGAAGCGACGAGCATGAGAGCGCACAAGGAAGCGGAGCACGCGAGTGCGCTCTGGGAGGTGGAGCGCGCTAGGTGCGCAAGGAAGAGACGGGCGCGAGACCACACAAGGAGGCGGAGCCCGCGGGAGCGCGTAAGGAAGAGACACACGCAAGAATGAGCAAGGAAGAGACGCGCGGAAGAGCGCAAGTAAGTTGAGCGTGCGAGAGAAAGAAAGGAAGAGATGTGCGCGAGAGTGCGTAAGGAAGCGAAGCGTGTGAGAGCGCGTTGAGAGACGGAGCGCGCTGGGGCACTTGAGGAACAAATGCGCGCAAGAGAGCACAAGGAGGCTTAGTGCACAAGAGCGCTCAAGGAAGAGACGTGCGCAAGAACGCGCAAGGAAGATACACGCGCGAAAGCGCGCAAGGAAACTGAGCTTGCAGGAGCGAGAAAGGAAGAGATGTGCGCGAGAGTGCGCAATGAAGCGAAGCGTGTGGAGCGCGCTGGGAGTCGGAGCGCGCGGGGGCACGTAAAGAAGAAACGCGCGCAAGAGCGTAGAAAGAATTGAA
Organism: Platanthera zijinensis; assembly: GCA_039513925.1. Taxonomy (NCBI): domain Eukaryota; kingdom Viridiplantae; phylum Streptophyta; class Magnoliopsida; order Asparagales; family Orchidaceae; genus Platanthera; species Platanthera zijinensis. The sequence goes on along the minus strand of CM077080.1, from coordinate 222,930,729 downwards.
GAGGCGCGTGCGAGAGCACGTAAGGAAGCGATGCGCTCGAGAGCGCGCAAAGAGGTGGCGCGTGCGGGCGCGCACAAGGAAGAGAAGTGGAGGATAGATAAATTTCGTAGGAGGATTTTATAGGCGGAGAAGATGAAGATCTTACAAGGAGGCTTCAAAGACGATGGAGATCTTCAAGGAGTGCTTGAAGATCTTCGAAGGGGGAGAAAAAAATGAAGAAGATGAGAGGAAGGAGAGAGAAAATCGATACGAGGATTTTTCGGTTCAGGAGAGAATGCGACTTAGAGGACAATCTGGGATCCTATTTATTGGCTTCATAAGTGTTTATGATGGTTATGCGGCTATCCGCAGCTCATAACCATCATGATCGCTATTTATAGGCCGATTTCATGACCCATTTATGCGCGTATTATTTTACAATTTATTAGACGCAACCCAATTCTATTTTTTGTTACGCATTTCCCCCACTGCGGAAGGTCATGCGAGCGGTTACGTGGGTAACCCATGTAACTGACGGTGACAAGAAGCGTGATCAGATGGTGGAGAATTGACAACGACCAAGAATTTGGCCGGTGGAGACCGGCCGGAGTTGGAATCCGGTCGGCGATGGCGGAGGCGGCCGAGGAAGAGAGGAACGATGACGGCGGCGGCCGCGGGAGAGAGAAGTGACGACGACGGAGGCCGAGGAAGAGAGGAGCGGCGGAGGCGGCGGCCGCGAGAGAGAGGAGCGACGACGGTGGTGGCCGTGGGAGAGAGGAGCGACAACGGTGGCGGCGGGGGAAGGGAGGGCGACGGTGGAGACGACAGTGGATGAGAAGGGAGACGACGTCTGTGGATGAGAACAGCAACGGAGGCGGTTGCTGCGGCAATGACGGCGACATCCGCGATGATGAAGATGATGACGGCGATGGCGGCGGTCCTCCATCAAAGGAGTACGGTTTGGCTACCCGCAACCCGGATCATTTGAGGACCCTATATATATATATATATATATATATATATATATATATATATATATATATATATATATATATATATATATATATATATATATATATATATATACAAGTGACAGGCACGGGCCTCCGGCCCGATGACCATGCGTCACAGTACCAGGCTGGCGACGGCGGGCTCCGCCCCCAACCGCCTGTTTTTTTTTAAATTGGAAACATTAATAAAATAAATTTAAAAATTAATTAATTAAAAATTTAAATTGAAAACATGAGAAAATTAAATTGAATTAATAAAAAAAATTGTAATTCTATTCGAATTGACCGTTGATATGGCTAATGACAACCTTTCTCGAATAGACCGCTGGATGTCTAATGATAGCCAATCATAGTAGGTGTAGGTGCTCTCTAAAAAGTTTTTGGATTTTAATGGATTTTCATCATACTCTAAATTTGGGGATAGTGTAATTACTTGAATAGACATTATATTTTTTTAAAAATAGATTGTAATATATATCAAGTCATTAAAATTTTAAAATGAGAATATACTTGATATTTTCGAATGTTGCACTAAAAACAAAATTTAATATATAACAGTGAAAGATAATTTTGATTCATACCAAAAGCTTCCACTAATTTTGATTCATGCCGCAAAACTATCTTCCACCACCTCTCCTTTCTCTGTCGTCGGGCGGGATCTTTCTCGCCGGCGACTGGGTTGCGCGGGAGCCGGGAGCGGCCGCTCATGTTGTTTGGATCAATTTTGGAACAGTTCTATTGAAGGCGGCTTGCAACAGGAGAAACCGGGCTGATTTGAGACGGTGATGAGTCTAATGTGAGGTTTGAAAATGGTGATTGTCGCAAGGGAGGAAGGCGCTGAGGACACATTGCGTGGGGGCTGAATCGGGAGGCATTGTTGGCACCATAGTTGTGTAGTCAGGTTGCGGCGCAAGGTGTGCGCAAGTACGGGAGCGTGATGACCTTCGTTTGAGCTTGGGAGAGCAAAGACTATCAAAGCATCGACAATTCATTCGAAGTACGGTGTGGGTGTGCACCATTTCTTTTGGTCTGAAAGTTAATTAAAGATTAAGTCATGATGTCTCTAAATAAATAAGTTGTAATATGAAATAATTATTTTTGTGAGACCCAATTGTGATATCTTAGATATGCAATTCGAAGCACGGCTTGGGAAGTCATTAAATGTGTATCTATTGATCATCATTTAGCGGAGACATTTTTGGCTAGATTCCGATCATTCGGTGATTTTTACCAAGATTTGATGTTTCCACATGTGCTCGATTGTGGTTGACTGCGATTATTCTGTTTGTTGCATTTTTCGCAGATGTTTTCTGTAGGTAGCTTAACTCATATCCTCATTTACGCTTTAGATTTGATAATGACTTTCTCAACATAAAATATCTACCAAGTTCAACAACTTTTAAAAGTTTGGAGAGGTAAAAAATGGTTTTTGGAATAAAAAATTTGAGAGAAAAAAAGAATCCAACTCCTCAAAGCATTAAATTTGGGCTAAATATATAATAGCTTGGTCTTCGTCTTCATGTGTTTGGGTTTTTTTTTCCAATGCAATTTTTAAAAAAACACACAAAAGCTACTTTTGCAGGTTTGAAATCGAAGATCAACAAAAGCATTGTTTATACCTGATTTTCAACGCAGAGAGTGGGCTACATTCAAAAACATTATTCCATCTCTATCCAACTATAACATTCTAAATTCAATGAGGCAGTCTAATGAGAGAGGCAGTAAAATCAAGACAAAGCAGCAACCAGCAAGCTTTATGGATGGCATACTTCTAGGTAAATGGAGGACGAACTGATCTTACCTTGAACTTAAAGAACAAAAAAAGTCTGAGCCTAAAGCAATAATTCAGGAATCTCAATATCAAATGCGCATTTTCAAAGTAAATGATGCAATTGTATTGAAAACTTCTTAGCTAAGGGTGCTCCGGTGAAAATAATCCTATAATGGTTGACCTCCTTAGAAGTACTCTAGGGATAGGTAACCTCCGATAAATACTCGTTGGTCACCTATGAAACGGACAATACTTCCTTATATTATGATGATTGAGTTATCATAATCAAATATCATGCATTACAATGCGTGGTTCAAAGAAATAAACCAAGGGTGGGAAGCCAAAAGGCCTACACCAAACTGAATTTGATGAGGGCTATGAATGTCTTTAAGGGCGATGAATGTCATGTAAAGCATCGTCTAGCAAATTTCTAGGATGGCAATGATATAGAAGAATGTCAAACTTCAAAGTGAAATAAAACCTCAGAATGAATTGAATCTCACATCAAAATCAAATTTTTTTTAAACTTAGGCACTCATGATGCACTTTTTACCTATGTTAAGAACATAATTAAGCACGCTCTAATTAACATATTATCTTAAGATTAGTAATTTATTGGAAAAATATTTTTAAGCTGTAGAAAACAAACCATACAGTAAAGGTAAATTTGAACCAAGTGAGCAATACTTATGACATCACCAAAGTTTTGTTATGCAAGCTGAGAAAATAACAAGCTTCTCCATCTCCAACCTCCATTGACATTAATCAATCTTGTCATTCTGGCAATAGAAAGAGGGATCCTACCATTCAACCTACCTTGTGGTTACGTTTGTAAGCCTACTGTTTTATGTGAGTCCTACAAGATACTAGGAGCTAGTGGCAGGCGTAATTAATGTCCTTGGATAGTGAAATTTAGGCTGACACTGCTTATTTGCTCCAATGAGGTTGGACAAAATCATCAATGTCATAGAATGTATGTTTGATATGACAACGGCTATCAAAAAAGAAACTAGTTTGGAGTAAGATTATGATATGACAATGACATTTTTGTCCAATCTCATCAGAACAAATAAGCCGTGATAAGCCGCACCAAACACAGCCTTAATATAGCGGATTGGTGTTTATCGCCCACAAAATTTAAAGGGCTGCATTGCCATTGTACTCGACCAATTCATATATACATATCATTGCAGCGGAACTTCAGGGTTGGTTCTGACAACTATTCGCAGCTGCAGACGCTGCAAACTCTGATAGCAACATATGTCTTGCTGCAAAAGCGAAATTACAACCATTTGTAAAATAGTATTAGCAATAAAAAAAAACACAAATGAACACGAGGGGATTATGTCAAGATGCAACAAACTCAGGCAGCAAAACAATACAAATAGTTTTAAGAGATTTTTATCTTATTCAGAAGTGCAGATAGCTAAAAAAAGTACTATATAATCAATCCTTCAAACAGAGTTTCCCTTATTGAGAGAGCAAGCAATGGCTGGTGATACCACCAATGACGAACTTTATTCAGCCGACAGCCTTCCGCTGGTAACCTCTAGCAGGAGGTATTTCGCAAGCCCGGTTAAGATACGGGGCATGGAAATTCCAGCTGCCAGCCTTCAATGCTGGCGGCGGCGGCTTTCTCACGGTCTGTGACCCAGAATTCACGGTCAGGTTTGCCAGCTTCTCCGCCATATCAGCAACAACCAGGTGAGGGCTCACCATAGGAATCATCGGCTTCTCATTAATATCCCAGGACCCACGGGGCACCACTCTGCCAAGATGTGCGGGCACTGCCACAAAAAAACAAGTTTGTTTAAGCAAATTTCAGTCCCGGTATTTCTCCATCTTTATAGCAGCACATACGCTTGCATCTTGATAAACATCATGCTACTTACCTGGATAATTTCTTTCAGCTGGCCTATACAGTGGTTGTGCAAATAAATCGGTCTGCTCGAATCTTTCGGAAGGAACATAATTCTGTAATTTGAAGTTTCATTGAATAAGAAACACCATCTGATGCGATCATACATTAATACTGGGTTAAAGAGTTTAAGCTGCCTGACCTGGTATTGCTGCGTGTCCAGCCTGGTTTGAGTGCCACCTGTAAACAAAACATAAGAGAATTTTTTTTGATGTGATCAAGAGTTAATAAGGTTGAGAAAAACAAAATTTCTTGGGAAACGTCTTGCATGGACAAGAAAACAAATACCAGTCTTGAATGATGTGCGCGCGGCTGATGATGATACGTTACTTGCATGCTTATTGTTGGGTAGAGCGCCAACTGAGCATCTTCTTGCACTCCAATGTTCCGGAGCTCCTCTCATACCGACTGTAAGAGATTAGAATGAGAATGTTCATGACAGTTTCAGAAATTCTGGCAGTTTATATTTATGAAAATATGGGAGAAGGTACAATGAAGAGGACGGACCGGTTGGAGGTGTTTTAGAAATTCCAGTGTCTCGCGGGCGAAGAGATGGTGGGATGTAGTAGCATGGCTCCATAAAGGAATCAAGACAACAAAAACGATATCAACAAATGGGCAAGAGAAATTTGACTACAAGATTAGGAAGCTCATGACGGGTATAACCTTAAAGAAAGGATGTTGAAGAGCCTTTGCGGCAGTAGGCCTTTTGAGAGGGTCCCATGAACAAAGTGCCTGCATTAGCACAGCAGATGTTCACGTCCAAGGTTAGTGCATGCACATTTTATTTAAAACTTATAATAAGCATCAACTACAAACATTACACTTAAAATATTCAATTAAAATTTAAAAAATAGAAATTACTCAAAAATAAACATACCGATATGAGGCTGATAGCAAATTCACTGGCAGATGGGATCAACCTGGACAGGTGGATGCCAGGATACTGACCAGTCAAAAAAGGAAAAAAAATATGCATCAGTAGAACGTGCTGTAAGATAAGATGAAGCATCAAGTGAACAGATTTAAAACATGGGAAAAAATCGAAAATATATCGTGTTCAGGTATTTAAGAGCAATACATGACACCAAATCAAAATCCAAGCGTGCTAGAAACTGGCATGAATAAACTTGAAAGTGGTTCAAAAAATAAAGAAAGATCAAGAGACATTAAGAATTAAAAAGTTTAGGTTGTATTTCTATGATGTCTTAGAAAAAAAAAGAGCAGTCAACATGAATTACAATGACATCGTTCAAAAATTAAGGAGGCCAAGACACATTAAGATTACTACCAAATGAATGTCACGCGAGAGCTTGCACTGTCCTATTCGTGGGCATAACAAAAATCTCATACTAATCACCATTAACAAGATATAAGATGGTCTCTGGTGCAAGATGTGACCAGTTCCTTGCTTCATGATACAATTAGACTCATTATCCTATATAGCTGAGAAGCTGTGCCTAAATGATTAAATTTATTACTAAAACATCATAAAAAGTTTCACCATCAAAACATCATAAGAAAATGTCACTATGAATATCAAATAGCTGATTAACAATGACTAACTTCCATGGTGTATTGAGTTACAAGGACAGATTACATGCATCCCTATTGATAGCCAAATCAACAGAATAAAAAAAAAACTAAGTTTGGGTGCACGAATTTTCTCACCTGTGGGAACTGATACTTTATTGAATCTGCAAGCCGAAGACCATCAGCCCAGGAGTTTTGACTTGGAGAGCCAATCACGTTGCAGATCTTGTGAATTTCATCAGCTTCGCTACAGAGTGAAATGAGAATTTGTCAAGAAGAATTTACGAAGGTCGCAATAGCATCAATAATTGTTTCAATAACTGAATTTGGTATGGTAAGATTAGATTAAAGAGTAATGACACCATATTAACGATATATTTTACATCTATTGCTTAAAATCAGCATAATAAAAGTTGCCAGTCACTGACAAAGACAAAATGAAGAAGGACATATTTTTAGTACTGCAACTAAAAATAGAAAAATGATATAGATAAAGAGAACTTTTAACAAACACATGCAAAACTCAATGACAGGCATAAAAATGAATTTGAGCACATGAAGAAAAAAGTGAACTATATATTGGAATGGATTCAGGCGTTGGGCAAAGTTTGTATAGAAGCTACTACTAAAGTTCAAATTTGTTGTCTAATTCATATATGAAGTTATTCATTGTGTTGTATTTTTTTTCTCTCTCGACTTTCCCGGAGGCCAACAATGTAACTAAATGGGGTCATATTATGAACTAGACAGAAAAATAATTAACACTAGAAAAAAATCAATAAAGGAATTTAACAAATAAGAAGGATGGAGAAACTATCTACTTTGTGCCAGGAAAAAGAGGGTGGAGATTAAACAATTCTGCCATTATTGCTCCCATTGCCCACATATCTGAAATTAGAAAAACAAGGGTCATGAAAAATTACACGCACATCAAAAGACTCAAGTTATGGAGAAAGACTAACCGACTGCAGGACCGTACACAGAAGCCTGCAGCAAAACTTCAGGGGCTCGGTACCTATACAAAAAGCAAGGAAATATAGTTTGTGGAAAGATAGGAAATAAGTTATCATAGGCTACAAATAGATAATGTTATCCTGCGTTGTTAAACTAAATAAGGACACTGTTATCCTAACAAAGATAAACAGATGCTTGCACAATCTAGGGATCTATGCTCCGAAGTATCAAATAAAAGGAAATTGGTGATACACCATATTAATATTTATAAAACGTGAAGTAGAACAAAAATATTGACATGAAACCTTAATCAAAATAATTACCAACGGGTGGAGACATATTCGGTAAATGGTGGCTCTGATGAAATTTCGCGTGCTAGGCCAAAGTCTGCTACTTTGATCACATCTTTGGAGATCAATAAATTTTCTGTAAAGAGAGAGCTTCATCAATGCAAGCATACAGGAACAAAGGTATTAATTTGACAAAGTATTCAACAAACATCAAACTTGGTACGGACTTGTAAATTTTCGTGTAAACACTGGACGACTGCAGTAATTGCACGTGCAATGGTGTAATGCCTTGTGAATTCGAAGTGCATGCTTTCATTATAAGAGCAAAAAAAGTAATTTACAGCAAAGAAATGATATCTATGTTAACTCCAGCTAGTGCAAACAGTAGAAGAAAAATAGTAACTAATTAATGTAGCAGCAGACTAAGAAAATAGTAAAACCATTTGTTGTTTCCTATATTTGTATTCCGTTACAACCCCGCAAAGGATTTTAACTTGAGAAAAGTTCATGAAGTCATTCATAATTTTCACTTTTTACAAACAATTAATCTTAATTTCTTGATATGGCACAAGTAGTATGGATCGGAGCTGTGGAGGAAGATATTTAATTGTGGAGGAGAGTATGGATGATGAATAGTGGTCAGGGGGATCATGTGGCGTTGGTAGTGGAGTGGGTCGGTTAGCCATGAGAGGAACGATGCTCATTGTTGGATCCAGGAGACAATGAGACTGGCAGTGAGGAGAGGGGGGGGGGGGGGGGGGGGGGGTGAATTGCACGAAGGAGTAACATATAATAAATTTCGAGAGCACGTTCTACCTAAATACAAACTCAAAAGTCAACAGAAGACTGAATCTTCTCAAGGGAATATAGATAAATAATGGATAACTCTTCTGTTGAGAACGAGAGCGTTACCTTAGGGTTCAATCCTCTCTGTCGTGTCTTTTTCCGTAGAAGTAACCCCTTTATATGATTATCCACTCCCTAAGATCTGGTCACCACCAGGTGAACCCAAATTAGCTTGACTCATAACACCCCCCCTAAAGCTAACACCGTAAGCATTCAACATCCCGAGCTTGAGCGAGAAAGAATGAACAGATTTCCCAGAAACAGCTTTGGTGAGAATGTCAGCAAGTTGATCCTCAGATGACACAAACACCACAGTGATAGTCTTGTCTTGGATTTTGTCCCGAATGAAGTGGCAGTCGACTTCAATGTGTTTGCTTCTCTCATGAAAGATGAGGTTGTTAGCTATATGGATAGCCGCTTGATTATCACAGTAAAGATCCATTGCTTCAGAAACAGAGAAGCCCATCTCCCCCAATATAGAGTTAACCCAGATGAGTTCACAGGTAGTGACAGCAATAGCCCGATACTCGGCTTCTGTGGAGGAACGGGCAACAACTTTTTGTTTTTTACTCCTCCAGAAAATAAGATTGCCACCAACATAGATAGAATACCCACTTGTAAATCTTCTATCCGAGGAAAAACCTGCCCAATCAGCATCACAGTACCCGTGGACCTTAAGATGGTCATGATCTTGATAGAGAATGCCCTTTTCGAGGTCCCTTTTAAATATTTGAGAATCCGCAGAACACTTGATAGTGATGAACTTTAGGGTTGTGCATGAATTGACTTACCAAGCCCACCAAGCCCACAACAAAGGAGACATCAGGTCTGATAATAGTCAAATAAATCAACTTTCCAACAATACGTTGATATTCTGACTTCCTCTCAAGATCGGAAGAATTTTCCTTGTGAATGTCATAACTAGGATCCACAGGACTATCCACGGGTTTGACACCCAAATATCCAACATCTCTAAGAAGATCCAAGACATATTTACGCTGAGAAATCATAATATTTCCCGCAGATCGAGCGATCTCAATTTCGAGAAAGTACCTAAGGATTCCCAAATCCTTAATTTCAAAGGCAGAAGCCAATTCCTTTTTTACCAAAGCAATGTGGTGTTCATCAGTTCCAGTGATAATAATGTCATCCACATAGATAACAAGAATAGTACTACATTCTTCATTTCTGTAGACAAAGACGGAGTGATGTGAAGTGCAACGAGTGAAGCTTAGATGAACAAGTTTATCGCTTAACTTGGCAAACCAGGCCCGAGGCGACTGTTTGAGGTCATACAAGGCTTTCTTAAGCCGACACTCATGTCCTTCAGGAACATCCATACCAGGGGGAGGCGTCATATAAATTTCTTCCTGTAAATCACCATGGAGGAAGACATTTTTAAGATCAAGCTGATGTAACGTCCAAGATTTATGAGCAGCAATGGACAATAAGATTCTCACGGAGTTCAGCTTAGCGACAGGGGCAAATGTCTCTTGAAAATCAATTCCATCAACCCGAGTAAAGCCTTTAGCAACCAATCTCGCTTTATATATGTCAAGAGTTCCATCTTGAAGAAATTTAGTTGTAAATATCCATTTGCATCCAACAGGACGACACCCATGTGGGATAGGAACAATTTCCCAAGTTTTTTGACGTTGGGGAGCATTCATTTCCTCCTCCATGGCCTTCGTCTAATGAGGACACAAGATAGCCTCTGAAAAACTGTTAGGGATAGAAATAGAGGAAACAGAGGCAAGATATGTTTGCAAAGAGTGAGAGATAGAATTATACCCAACATACTTATCTATGGGATATCTAGTCCGACCGTTGTGAACTTGCAACGCAGAAGTGATCTCCTGAGTGATGTTGTTGCTCGGATCTGGCGGAGTGGTGGTGGGTGGTGGAGCATGAGTGAGGCATTCTTGACGAAAATTTCTATGTTTCCTTCTCTGGTACACCTGAAGATTCTTCATCCTTCTGTACACACGTAGATCCTTGGTAGGAACTTCCTCTCTAACAGGAATATCCACACATCCCGGAGCAAGCACATCAACCGAAATAGGAAGAGATTGCACCGTATCATTATCATCTTTGCTCTTCTCCTGAAATGTGATAACATTTCCCTCATCAGAGTAATAGGGAGTATTTTCAAAAAACGTGACATCTTTTGAGATAAACCTTCTCCAAAGAATAGGAGAATAACACTTGTACCTCTTTTGGTTGGCAGCATATGCCACAAAGACACATTTTATTGCTTGTGGGCCCAACTTATCATTATGAGGCCCCACAATATGGACAAAAGTAGTGCATCCAAAAATTTTGGGGAGAAGACAGAATAGAGGCATATTTGGGCAAAGAAGCTTTAGGGGGTACTTTCCCCCCAAAGTACCTGTAGCCATCTGATTAATAAGATATACGAAGGTAAGAACACCTTCATCTCATAGCACTTAGGAACATGCATCTCTTGAAACAGACAACGAGTGATCTCCAAGATATGACGATTCTTCCTTTCGGCTACCACGTTCTGTTGAGGAGTCCTCCGACATGAAGTTTGGAAAGTAATGTCATGCTCTCCCAGGAATCTCTGAAGGTCACTGCATGTGTATTCGCCTCAGTTATCACTCCTAAGGATCTTAATTTTAGTACCAAATTGAGTGTGCACATGATGATAAAATAACTGAATATTTCTGAAACTTCATTCTTCTTTTTCATGAGGTACAACCAAGTAAAGCGCGAGTGATCATCAATAAAAGAGACAAAATATTGAAAACCATTCACAAAGCAAATAGGAGCAGTCCAGACATCAGAATGTATCAAATCAAAGCAATTTAAACTTCGACTATGACTAGGGGCATAATTGGTTCTACAGTGCTTAGCCAATTCACAAAACTGACAATCAAAAGTAGTTTTTTCAATATTGAGAAAATGCGGGAAAGAAGCTTTTAAAGTCTTCAAACAAGGATGTCCAAATCTCTTGTGTCACAGCATCAACTGATCAGGGTTGGTAGACTTCTGAATACCAAAAAACTTGACAGTTGTCCAAGACATACACACCATCAGACTCATGTCCACCATCAATCATCTTCCCACTCGCCAGATCCTGAAAAACACAATGGGAGGAGAAAAAAGTGATAGAACAGTTAAGCTGTTTAGTTAAACTGCTCACAGATAAGAGATTTGTAGGACATGTGGGAACGATAACAACAGATTTGAGAGACACGGAGGGAGAAAGATGAATAATCCCTTTACCAGCCACAGGAGTCGAAGACCCATCAACAAGTCTCACACTGCCAGAGGCAGGAGAAATAGAAGAGATCCCCATGGAAGACCCAGTCATGTGGTCGGAATCCCCTGAGTCGATGATCCAAGAAGTAGATGGTCCTTTCGAGGACACAAGAGTAGAATGAGCATGAGCTGCCGTCCCCACAAAATCATCAGAAAGAGATCGCCCGGTAGCATTGGCTTTTAAGGTCTTCAGTTCTCTAGTCAAGCTCCTGTTCTCTGCTTGAAGGTACCCAGTACTCTCCAGATTACCATACATAGTCGATTGGGTTCTCACATATTTCCCATCGGCACCACGAATCCAACCTGGAGGGATTTGGTGAGGATGAAGATCCCAACATTTCTCCTTCCCATGACCTTTCTTCCCACAGTGAGGGCACTTCATCTTGCTCTTGTCCTCTAGTCTCACGTTCCTCGGGTGCCATCTCTTCTGCTCTGCAGCAAGGGCAGATTTTTCATGACCAACCAGAGTGTCTGAACGAAGGGAATTTATATGGCTTGCTTCCCCTCAAATATAATGAGCCACTGTCTTTAGATCCGACACGGAATCTCTACCCAACATCTGAACTCTCTGGAATTCAAGTTCAGGAGGAAGACCAGAAAGCATCTCAAAGACCCTTCGTTGCATGAGTTCAATCTTGTAGTCATCTATAGTCTGAATAGCGGAATACTGATCTATTTCAGCCCACTTATGGGTCAACTTGTTGTAATATTCTTCGAAATCATACATCCCTGTCATGTGGACTTGCTCAGTTTGGAGCTGATATATTCTAGCCAAGTCCTTTTTTGAGTAATTCCGTTGGATCAACTCCCACATCTCTTTCGCAGTTTGACAGAATAAAAAGTGACTTGCAATCTTGGGTTCCATAGAATTGACAAGCCAATTTATCACAGTGAGATTCTCACCTTCCCATTCCTCATATAGGGGGTCAGACACATCAGGAGCTGGTTTGGATCCGGTGAGAAACCCAAATCTTCGACAATTTCCAATGAATATCCGCATAGATTGGGCCCATAAAAGATAATTTCTCACATTGAGCTTGATTTGAGTAACACCATGATTGAAGTCCATGTTAGAATTGATCAACCACCCCTTCAGAGGAACCAATACCCTTCAATTTGTCCTCCATAGGAACAAACACTAAGAAGAGAAAGGAGGACAGAAACCAACCAACGACAGCAGGCACCAACAGGACGACTACAGTCGCACCCCTGCACCAAATGACTGCAAGAAAAACCGGCTTCAGCCGCACCACCAGACGGCAGCCTCTGCACCTCAGAAATGACTGGAAGAAGGATCGAAGATGACTGCACCACGAAAGACTGGACCGAGGTAGCGGCGAATACGATCGATCGTCTTCCTGCGACGCCAGAAGATCGCTCTGCCTGCGACGATCGCTCTGCCTGCGACGATCGCTCTGCCTGCGACGATCGCTCTGCCTGCGACGCCAAAAGAAGACGATTGATCCTGCTGTCGACGCCAGAAGAAGAAGACGATCTATCGACCCTACTGTCGACGCCAGAAGAAGAAGAAGAAGAAGAAGACGATCTATCGACTCCTATTGTCGATGCCAGAAGACGACGATGACGATCGATCCTGACGATCGATCCTGACGATCGACGGGCCGACGGAAGACGAGACGAACGGAGACGAACTGTCCCAATCGCGACAACGACACAGCGGCGAGCCTTTAGGCTGAAGCGGAAGAAACTGCCTCTGATACCGTGTTGAGAACGAGAGAGTTACCTTAGGGTTCAATCCTCTCTGTCGTGTCATTTGTCGTAGAAGAAATAACCCCTTTATATGATTAGCCACTCCTTAAGATCTGGTCACCACCAGGTGAACCCAAGTTAGCTCGACTCATAACATCTTATACCTCATTTCTTATATGATTTCTAGGCACGCTAAGGAAGACAATAATAATATGATTTCTAGGCCGTTCCAGGCTCCTCTTGTCGCGGTGGGGTGGGGTGGGATGGGATGGGAAATTAGCTACATTTTTGGTTAAAAAACCTTTACTTACATAATCTAAATCAAGATTGTTGGTCTAGTGGAATAAATTTCACCATGCTTATAAGAGGCCATGGTTAGATTTTTTATTATGCCTATAGAAGGACACAGGTACAATCCTACCTTCAATGTTATTTTAACTTAAACTTAAGTTTGTTCGGCAATTGGTGAGCAGTTGACGGTGGCATGATTAATGGGCTCATGGGGCGGTTATCAATCCACTGAAGTTACAACAAAAATTTCAAGAGTCATTATAAACTAAATGGATAGCCGGACCTTTTGATACCTCAACATCCAGCCAACATTAAAAAAGTTGAGTGACATTTACACCAGCCACATATCAAAATCAGTTCAAGAGACCAAATATTAGTATTACTAAATTTAACCCATAACAGAAAATATGTGAACTTCTTGTGTTAGTATAACATTATCATAGACCAACGTTTGGAGCTATCATTACTACAGTATGATGGTTCATTTTCCAAAGGGACTGCAAAACATAGAATATAGACGTACCAGGCTTAAGGTCACGGTGAAAATATCCCTGTTGGTGCATATATGCAAGAGCTTGAAACACTTGAAAACACCGATCTCGAATTTCAGACTCTGAAAATGACTTGTCTTTATCTTTCATAAACTGATAAAGATTGCACTCCTAGAGAAATCAAACAGGTTAAAAAAATCAGGCATTTCCCTACTACCTGAAGCCAAAACTAGATCAAGTTAGAAGCACTAAAGCATACCATATATTCAAAAATAAAGTACAGCACGTTATGTTCTCTAATGACCTCCTTAAGCTTCACAATATTAGGATGGTTCATTTTCCGAAGGGACTGCAAAACAAGAATTTTTCTTTATATAATGAGCATATGACCCCGCTGATTTACACATCAATATTACCTTAACTTCCCGAAGATTCATGCACTCCTCCCAACAGTAATAATTTTTCTTCATTTTCTTGATGGCAACCTTAAGTAAAATTTGTATTAAAATAGACCCAAAAAATACAGACAAAAAAAAAACTTGAGTTTCATGAAGCATAGTAAATCGAAACATTCTGAAATAAGATTAGAACTACATACAATTTCACCAGTCTCTTTATGAACAGCTCGCCAAACAGTACCAAATGTTCCACATCCAACTTCCTTCATTACCAGATACCTGCATTTAAAACAATGTTATGGGATGGCAATAAAAAACCTACCAAAACAATTAAATTGAAAAAGACAAGCAAAACACATTACCGTTCCATCCTTCAAGTTGAAGCTACAGCAACACCTTCCAGTTGAAGAAATAATAGCACCCGAAATTCTTATTTGAAAATTCCAAGGAACAAAAAGTGCTTGAAAATGTAATCCACTTAAGTGACAGAAGAAGCTTGTCTATCTATGGCATCCAAGTTTCAGATGTAGCACTTTAGAAGTTGTCCCAACACCTTCTAGAAAAACTATCCAACACTAGATCTCACGTTTAAGACATTTAGAGCTGAGATCACACTCAGAGTAAATAGGACCTATCACAAACCCACAAGAAAAAACCAATCCAGCAAGCAAGGTAGACAAAGTCCGCATACTTATGAGAATTGGGTATGCTGGCTTGAAGCAAATTTGCATTTATATGTGCAAGACTAGAGAATAAGGGGAAAAAATTGTAGTAGTTAACCTGGAACACGGAAAAGGACTATTAAACCATAAATCACAAAGGAAACCTTACAACCATCGGCACACGATAAATCCATTACCTCAACCATACCGAACAGGATAATATTTCTGGAAAATTCCTAGAACTTCACGAGAAGCAAACAGAAATTGGGTGCTGATGCTGGATGGAAGGAGCATGTTTGACAGCAAGGAAAACGCGCTTAAAGAAAATTACTTGTGAATGTAAGCTTCAGAACACTTAGTGTCAAATAACTTCAGGAAAGATGGAATCTTGATGCCCATGGAGGCCACGGAACAAGATTTGACCCTTAAGTACAATTAACAAATGAAAGGAGAAGGAAATTTCCGAGAACAAGAAGACGCCATTCAGGAACTTTCTGTATGAAAAAGGTTCCACAACGGCAGTAGATTGACCCAAGTTGCATTTGCCCCATATCCTGCTCCAGATAACCACACCCAAAGAAGAAGCTGGCACAGCCTAAAAACAGAGGAGATGTTTTATTAAAAAGATACAAAAATAAAAAGCAGTTGTATCAAGCATATTAAAAAAAACATAAAAGGAAAGATTAGTAAACAGAGAGGGTCTGAGAAAAGTTGCATTGCACCATTAAATAAAGCAAGAGGCGCTAAAGCTTCATTGGGTAATGATATGTTAATACGTTACTGTTGTATTATATATAATATCTACAAGTCCGTTGCAAATGATCACTAAGCCATGATGGTGCGCATTAAGTACTGTGATTGGCATCGGATGTTCACACAAATAAAGCAAAGTGCTTATGTCCAATATCAAAAAAGTGGAGAGCTAAATACTAATATCTCGTGAGGCCAAAAATCAGAGCGGATATCTAAAAAATAAGCATTCAAGCACCAGATCATTAATAAGCATAATAAAATATTATATACACACACATTCTATTCTTCTAATCACTAGGCAGCTTCATAAATACACAACCAGCCCAAAAAGCATAACCTAAGAAGTTTAACAAAATAAACAGGAAATTAAAAGGACATCGTAGCTGTTACGCACACGCGCCAAAGATGCCATGGAGCATGTTATTTTGTTTAAGATCATTAATAAGCATAGTAAAATATTATATACACACACATTCTATTCTTCTAATCACTAGGCAGCTTCATAAATACACAACCACCCCAAAAAGCATACACCTAAGAAGTTTAACAAAATAAATAGGAAATTAAAAGGACATTGTAGCTGTTACGCACACGCGACAAAGATGTCATGGAGCATGTTATTTTGTTTAAATAATTATGTAGTTTTATTTTGTATAGGTATTAGGGTAAATTGTAAGTGGTCTTGCTATATAAGGAGGGGACTTGGAGTATTAGGTATCTTGATCATTTAGAGTTTTTGTAATCTTTCATTGGGAGAGGGACTTCAAGGAAAAACCAGCCGCTTGAGATTAAGCACGATTATTCATTGTGATTGTATCCGATTTTCAATTTCCATTGCAATCCATTTTTTTTGTAGGTAGCAGTAGCACACATTAACAAAAGGAAACAGAAAATTGAATATTCTCACTCAACCCCCTCCGTTCCTCAGAATTATCATCCTTCCACACAATGCCCATTCCCGCTCATGATTAATCTCTCCGCACTGCCACCTTATGTTGCTTGCTAAAGAAGAAACTTCAGATCTCTTTCGACACTACCGAGTCTGGACATTCATAATGAATGGAACATAAGTGTGACATTTCTAGTTGTGCATTGTAAAAATAAAAACTTTTGTAAGTATGGAACTTGTATACAAATTCAGTGACAAGGGTGAGGGCATCTGGAGGATTAACACAGGAATTCCCTATTACTATTGGATTACATCAAGGTTCAACTTTAAGCCCTTATCTCTTTACCCTTATCTTAGATGAGCTAACCAGACATATCCAACAAGCAATACCTTGGTGTTTATTGTTTGCGGATGATATCGCTTTGGTTGATGAGACGCGCGAGGGTGTAAACGCAAAACTTGAATCTTGGCGAGATACTTTAGAAAAGAAGGGTTTTAGGTTGAGCAGGGCAAAGACGGAGTAAATGGAGCTTAAATTTAGCAGTACAAGAAGGACAGATGACTTCGTTATTAAATTGGGTGATCAAGATATTTCCCATAGTGAGTGTTTTAAATATCTCGGATCGATAGTTCAAAAAGATGGAGGTATTGATAAAGATGTGACACATAGAATCCAAGCGGGTTGGTTGAAGTGGAGAGGCGCGTCAGGGATCTTATGTGATCGTAAAGTACCACTAAAACTAAAGGGCAAGTTTTATCGTACTGCAATTATGTTGGGTATTGTATCCACAATTACCTGGATTTGAGGAAGCCACCTGTCTAGCTAAGATGAATTCACAATGTATTTGATGAACTATTTTTTAGTTGTGCTTGCAGTTATTCCATGCTAAGTACACACCAATGTCAGGGTGCAGTGGGTCAATATACACGGGTCTGTGCAACGTAATCCCTCGTTGAGCAGATCAGTGTGTTGGCCTATGTGTACTCTCTCTATTGGGGTGTACTTAATTTCAAGTACAGGGCTATGATAAAGCAAGAGCAGACAAGGAGCAAGGATGGGCCAAAGACCTGCTCACGGGTGGAAAGACGAGAATTCGTCTAAGTATAATTCGTCGAGAATCACTAAGTGATTCTCGCCGATTCGTCGAGAATCACTTGTGATTCTCGACGAGTAGACGAGAATCACTAGTTGATTCTTGCCGGGTTGGGCCGGCTGTCGCGACGCAGTCAGAAAAATCATCTAAGGCAGAATCGTCGAGAATCACCAAGTGATTCTCGCCGATTCGTCGAGAATGACTTTGCATTCTCGACGAGTCGGCGAGAATCCAAGGTGATTCCCACCGATTCTCCCCGGCCTCTATAACCTGTGCAGCCAGAATTCTCTAAGTAGAATTCGGCGAGAATCGTAAGTGGTTCTCGCCGATTCGTCGAGAATCACTCACGATTCTCGCCGAATTTGACTTAGGCAATTTTCCAAGTCTGTCTGGACCGGTCCACGTTATCTGCGGGATTTTGAACCGGACTTCGGTCTTTCTGCTGGTGGGGCCCA
The DNA here is from genome assembly GCA_039513925.1 of Platanthera zijinensis. Taxonomy (NCBI): domain Eukaryota; kingdom Viridiplantae; phylum Streptophyta; class Magnoliopsida; order Asparagales; family Orchidaceae; genus Platanthera; species Platanthera zijinensis. Next base: position 222,912,400 of record CM077080.1, on the reverse strand, counting down.
CAACGGTCATCTCTTGACCTAGTGTATAAATACTCTGTATTTGTGAACAGTAAAAAGACGGATCACAGAAAAAACGAAAAAGACGCCGCCGTCAAGCCCTAGATCAGAAGCGAGCTCGGCCGACCCGCTCCGCCTCTCGCTAGCTGCTCGCCACCGTTGATCGAGGATTTCGTTACCTCTCCCGGCGACAGAAGCCTAGTCGGGCACAGCGTCTCACGCGTCTATCCAGAGATCTTTTGTCTCTTGATTTGTGATCGGGAAACCTTTCCCATCCGAATCGATCGAGACGATCGATCCTAGTGTGACCGTTGGAAGACCTTGCCGATTTGGCTAAGAAGATTGGATCTACATAGCATCACCGCCTCTATTGTTGAAGCCGTCGATCTAGAGAAGATTCTCTCCAAGTGAGATCTAGGTTGTGGACTCTTCGTTGACCTCAAGAACACGTCGTCGAACGAAGAGGGACACCTTGGTCTTCATACGTTGTTTGTATTTCTTACAAGCTATTTTCATTTCTTTGTAAAGGACCGTTTGGTCTCTAGTTGTAGTGTTGTGTGCAACACGTGTTGTGGGAGTGTTGACTCCTACGTGTGGAAGGGTTCCTTCCGTTAGTGCAAGGATTGGATTTCAATCCGGTTGGTGAAGTGACCGAGTCATCCCAGGTTGGGAGATAGGTCGAAGGGGGAAAGTGGACGTACCCAACTCGGGGAACCACTATAATTTGCTTGCGTACTTGTTGTGCTGTGTTGGTTTGATTTCTTGTGCAGGTACAATTTTAATTCCGCATATACGCTGCAAAGACACCTATTCCCCCCCCCCCATAGGTGAAGGTAGTTGACACTAGGTGGACTTTCAAGTGGTATCAGAGCGAGGTTACTCAGCAATAAGGTTAACACCTTGAGTAAGATCCTGTCTCCTGTGTCAACTAGAAGACGAGACTCAAGCATGGAGCTGGAATTTGATGTCCCTCCTCTGAGACTCCCTGCGTGCACAACAGAGTACTATCCTATCTGGAAGATGAGAGTTATGTTTCATCTGGAGGCCATCGACCCTCGGGTGTCAATCATCTTGGAAGAGGGTCCCTTCATTCCCATGAAGGCTTCTGAGTCTGGAGAGGATATCCATATCCCCAAGAGTCCCGAAGAGATGTCTGAGACCGAGCTCTCACTGTACAACTTGGACAAGTTAATACGTCAGATCATCACTGACGTCTGGTCTGGTGTATCTCGTTCAAGAGTGGACAAGTGTGGACGGCCAAGTCCATGTGGCAAACCATCTCAGACCTCATGGAGGGATCAGAGAAAGCTGGTACCGGTTGTCAGCAAGAGGATGAAGCCTATGTAGGAGTCCTTATTTCTGAAGATGAAGGGCTTGATCAATATGTCAATATCAGGGCTCCTGTGTCCTTGTCAGAGACTGAAGAAGAAGCTGAGGAAAGCAGTTCTGATGAAGCTAACTCAACAGTCTCTGCCAATCTGGATGGTAACCATGAACAACAAAGTCTGAAGCAAGTAACTTCTTCCTCAAGCCCCTCTCCTCTTAAAGTTCCTGAAGACAGGAATAGCTTTGAGAGTAATCCTTCCAATGATGCAAGGGATACACATAGCCTCAATCAAAAGATTGATAATCGTGATTCCCTTGAGAGTGCCCTTCAGACGAGCAACTTACTTGTTGAGGAACAAGCTAAGGAGATTGCTTAGCTGAAGATCTTGATGAATCTCCAATTGGAATCCATCAAAGTAAAGGACTCTCAGATCTCGGATCTAGAAAGTCGTCTAGAGACCGAGAAGAGGATAGTTTCAAATTTTTCCAAGATTGATGCTATCAAGAGAAAAGCAGAAAATGGGTGGATCTCCCAAATTATTAAGTCATGGAGAAATGGGGAAACCGTGTTCAGACCCCCCACCCCGAGTAGGAAGGACACTCATCATGCCTTCAGGTATGACCATAGGAATAACCATGGTCACTGCAAGAATGATCAGTCCTCTTGTGGAAGCACTCAAAATGCAAGGGCTGTCATGGCCACCCAGAAGAGAATACCTCCGGCTTCCACCAAGCCCTTTGTATTCTCGGCCACAGCCCCTACTCGTCATGAATCTGCCAGCATCAGCTCACAATGCGCATCTCACCTCCCTAGGACTCTGGAAAGGGGGGATAGAAATCATGTTGTTAGGACTCATGAGGTCCTTGGAAGGGGGCTGACTGAAAAGAAGGCACCACCTCCCAGGCCTCATGACACCTGCCATATGCATTCTTTCCACCCTTCCAATAGTCACGGTGGAAGAGACAATTCTGTGAGCATATCTGGCTCAATTCCGTTTAGACCTAGAACTATGACTACCTCTGTCATCCGTTTAGGTCACAAACGGCGATACAACATTCATGAGTGTTGGTGTTGTGGCAAAGTGGGTCATTTTGCCATAAATTGTTGGCACAACTATTTTGTATCAATGGCAAGGGGACTTCCACATCCTCGAGGCAATGTTAGTCTTCCCACCAGGATTCCTGAGGGAAGGCAGTCCAGTTATTATGCTGACAGGAACCTAGGACCCAATACATATTGGGCTCCTAAGGTAAGGTAATATTCCTTGGTGCAGGGTAGTCTAGACTTCCGTGTCATGATGGGAGCTAGACAGAAGATGTTCCAAGATTGGTCTGGAACAAGTATCTGGAACGAAAGAAGTACTATCAACAATGGGATACTCCAATTGAACACCTGGTATGCTCTAATCAGAAGGGCTGAATGATGAATCTTACAATTCCAGGTATCATTGATCAGCCTAAATATTTGAGTCATATTATGTCGACATTTACATATATATATACATATACACATCTATGTGTGTTATTCTAAGGACAGATCAAAACTGTAAAAATAACCCTTAGATACATTATAAAAGGTGTGTCAGTAAATTCTCTGATAGATTCGAGAAGGCACATCAATAGGCATACATTACAAGCTGAAAATTAAAGCTGACACGTCATTAGGAATCACAGAATTGATGTGCCTCCTAAGCTGTGTGGTATGTTAATCCACACTTGGATTGAGAAATGATCTTTTCGAACTCTTTCCAACCCGTGACAAATACATAAAATTGATTTCTGCAATCCTCATCGAACCAAAGATTTTATATAAACCCGGTTATAATGTACAATATAAATCCCGCCGACCTTGATATAAATCCCGCCGAATTCTCATCTTCCACTTCACGCGTTCATTCCGCCAATCCCGTCGACCTTTCACATTCCAGTTTCTCGCCAAGATACAGTCCCAGCTACGAAGGAATCCCTTCGATCCTCTCAGCGAACTCCTCCGTCGACCTCGTTGTGACCTAACGACCCTCCCAAAGACTCCCTCGCGCTGCCGGGGACACGCCCACTCTCAGCTTCGGATCGGCTCGCCGCAACTCTGATAACGCATCGTAGTGCCGGAACATTCACTGCATCTCCTCACAAGGTAATCCCCTTCTTATCCCTAACCGTGACTTAAGCTTAGTATAGATTGTATCCTCAACCTCATAGTTTCGGAGATCCTTAGACTTGGAAATTGATATTCCCCTTCGTCCTAGTTTGCTATGGCTCCAAGGACCACTGCCGGGCTGGTCACTGGCTGTGAGTTAGTTCGAACCGGGTTCTCACATGCCTCGGATGAGTTCAGAAACATCATCATCATGCTGGAGGAGGCTGGACTCACGTTTGTACTGGAGCACCCCTGCAAAATTCTGGATAAAGAAGTGATGGAGTTCTTCGCAACCGCCAAACTTCGGAATGAAGACTCTATCATCAAGAGCAAGGTTGCAGGTGCAAGGATCAAGATGTCTGCCAGGAAACTGACTCAATGCTTGCAGCTTTCCAGTTCTGAGCACGAGGATTATCTGGAGGAACATGATAGAGCCAGGACCCTATTATTCTGTGGGCTAGCTAGGGGCACCAGATCGATAAAGAGAAAAGAAATGAATGAGGAGGGGAAACTCTTGTCCGACATCATTGGGAAAGTACTGATATGCAAACCAGGCTCACACGACCACATCTCAGTCGACATGTTCAAGATTCTTGTGGTGATAGTCTGCCGAAAGAGATTCAACTGGGGGGCCATGCTTTTTGAGAAGATTAAGGACACCCTCAGATCTCCAAGCTTTGGACGAATCATCAGCCTATTTCTCAATCAGTTGAATGGAGATAGGTTCGACATGAGCAAAGGAGTTCCTTTGCATTATTTGAAGAAAATGGACTCCAGCGTCTTTGACAGATGGGAGCGACTCATAGGGCAAGCTGCAGTGGTAGTTGAACAAGAAGAATCTCCTGCCGAGGACAACAGAACTTCAGCAGATTTCATGGAAGCCCCCAGTGAAGTTCCTGATGCACTGATTACAGGAACTGAGGGGGAGCCTGTACTCTCTTCTGCAAACACCATATCTGATATTTCTCAGATAGCAAAAGATGTTGTGGAGGCCGTGCAAGAAGACCGTGAGGAGGAAGTGGCAAATGTGGAAGAGGAAGAGGACGGTGAGGAAGATATAAATTACCTGGGCGATGAGGTGGCTGGTGAAGAGGAGGTGGATGCAGTGGAAGAAAACGTGCATAATTCTGCAGATCAGGCTGAGCACATGGAGACTGAGGTGGAGGAAGAAGTAATTGAGCAGAGGAAAGTGGTGGACCCTCAGGAGGATGCTGCTGGTTCATCAGAGGAACAAGCTCCTGAGAGGTCGGATCCAGGAATACAGGGGGAGCCCTCTCAGCAACCCGCTGTCCCCCCGGTAGACTCTATTCTAGTGTCCAGCTCTCCCAGTACTTCTGCTGGGGAGCCCGACCAGGATCTGCCTGCAGCTCCTTCCCTCCAAGCAAACCTGGCAAATCTCACGGTTAATGTTGTCCAAGGGATACTGGATGAGCTCAAGAGTACGTTTAAGAAATCCCACAAAACGGTGCTAAAGAGACTGAAGGAATCTGAGGATCTCATGCTGAAGAATGTGGTTCAGATCAACCACAAACTGGATTTGATGGAAAAGAAATTTGATGAGAAATACACAGAGGCAGGCACAGCAGTATCTCTTCTCATGCAAGGACTGAAGAAGAATACTGACGATCTGGCTGTCGTCAATAAAAATGCACATATTGTGGCGGACAGCATTCAAAAATTTGATACCAACATGGTGCTCCTCAATAAAAATCAACAAGACCTGCTGACTGAGTTCTCTAAATCTCTGAAGCACATTGATGAGTCCCTGCACTCCTATGCAAACTCCATTGCAATCGAAGCCAAAAAGGGGGAGAAAGAATATACTGCTAAAATGGAAGGGCTTCAACACATCATCATCGAAAATTTTGACCAGTCTAATGTATATGTGTATGACAGTTGCCAGTGGTTGCTCAACCAAGCATTAGGCAACAATACAACCAATATTCCTGAGGATAATCATGTTCACGAGACTACTGAGAACAATACTGTGGATGACGAAGGAGCAAGTGCAGAAGTTGTTCCGTTAAGCGAAGCTGAGTCAAAGAAAGCTGCTGAAAGGGCTGAACGAAGAACCTGGTTTGATCAAGATGCCTTAGCCAAAGCCAAAGGCAAAAGGCAAATCAACGAAGGACCTTCAAAGGAAACACCAGCTGAAAAGAGGATCAGATTGACGGAGGAGGATGTGAGAAATGAAAAATGGAGTCCTGTATCAAAGAGTATCATCTTGGACACATTTTTGTTACAGCAGAAGGGGCACATAAATCGAAGTGAGGTATATAGCCAATACGAATGGGAGCGGCATAAAGAATTTGAAGCCAAACGCAACATATTCTTCAGGAATAACACAGTGGCAGATAAAGCCCCTCCTCCTAGATATCATCCGAAGCCTAAGGAATATTTCGAAAGACAGAGCAAGAAATTCCTGGCTCAGAAGCTTAATAATGATCTTGCTAAGGAAAAATAGGCTTAGGATCTTTTCCGCCTCTTATTGCACATCAATGTTTCCATATTATCTTACGAACAAGTATTATGAATTTATATATATATATATATATATATATATATATATATATATGTGATGTCATGTTTTGACTCAAGTATTGTTATGTTTGTTCTCGTCTACTTAAAATTTTAATCATTCTCTGGATGGTGGTATTCATCTTAGCTAGTAGGATTTTGGCTTCGTCAAATAGGGGGAGATTGTTGGGTATTGTATCCACAATTACCTGGATTTGAGGAAGCCACCTGTCTAGCTAAGATGAATTCACAATGTATTTGATGAACTATTTTTTAGTTGTGCTTGCAGTTATTCCATGCTAAGTACACACCAATGTCAGGGTGCAGTGGGTCAATATACACGGGTCTGTGCAACGTAATCCCTCGTTGAGCAGATCAGTGTGTTGGCCTATGTGTACTCTCTCTATTGGGGTGTACTTAATTTCAAGTACAGGGCTATGATAAAGCAAGAGCAGACAAGGAGCAAGGATGGGCCAAAGACCTGCTCACGGGTGGAAAGACGAGAATTCGTCTAAGTATAATTCGTCGAGACTCACTAAGTGATTCTCGCCAATTCGTCGAGAATCACTTGTGATTCTCGACGAGTAGACGAGAATCACTAGTTGATTCTTGCCGGGTTGGGTCGGCTGTCGCGACGCAGTCAGAAAAATAATCTAAGGCAGAATCGTCGAGAATCACCAAGTGATTCTCGCCGATTCGTCGAGAATGACTTTGCATTCTCGACGAGTCGGCGAGAATCCAAGGTGATTCCCACCGATTCTCCCCGGCCTCTATAACCTGTGCAGCCAGAATTCTCTAAGTAGAATTCGGCGAGAATCGTAAGTGATTCTCGTCGATTCGTCGAGAATCACTCACGATTCTCGCCGAATTTGACTTAGGCAATTTTCCAAGTCTGTCTGGACCGGTCCACGTTATCTGCGGGATTTTGAACCGGACTTCGGTCTTTCTGCTGGTGGGGTCCACAACGGTCATCTCTTGACCTAGTGTATAAATACTCTGTATTTGTGAACAGTAAAAAGACGGATCACAGAAAAAACGAAAAAGACGCCGCCGTCAAGCCCTAGATCAGAAGCGAGCTCGTCCGACCCGCTCCGCCTCTCGCTAGCTGCTCGTCACCGTTGATCGAGGATTTCGTTACCTCTCCCGGCGACAGAAGCCTAGTCGGGCACAGCGTCTCACGCGTCTATCCAGAGATCTTTTGTCTCTTGATTTGTGATCGGGAAACCTTTCCCATCCGAATCGATCGAGACGATCGATCCTAGTGTGACCGTTGGAAGACCTTGCCGATTTGGCTAAGAAGATTAGATCTACATAGCATCACCGCCTCTATTGTTGAAGCCGTCGATCTAGAGAAGATTCTCTCCAAGTGAGATCTAGGTTGTGGACGCTTCGTTGACCTCAAGAACACGTCGTCGAACGAAGAGGGACACCTTGGTCTTCATACGTTGTTTGTATTTCTTACAAGCTATTTTCATTTCTTTGTAAAGGACCGTTTGGTCTCTAGTTGTAGTGTTGTGTGCAACACGTGTTGTGGGAGTGTTGACTCCTACGTGTGGAAGGGTTCCTTCCGTTAGTGCAAGGATTGGATTTCAATCCGGTTGGTGAAGTGACCGAGTCATCCCAGGTTGGGAGATAGGTCGAAGGGGGAAAGTGGACGTACCCAACTCGGGGAACCACTATAATTTGCTTGCGTACTTGTTGTGCTGTGTTGGTTTGATTTCTTGTGCAGGTACAATTTTAATTCCGCATATACGCTGCAAAGACACCTATTCCCCCCCCCCCCATAGGTGAAGGTAGTTGACACTAGGTGGACTTTCAATTAGACCCGCGATGCTCTATGGTTCTGAGTGTTGGGCAGTGAATTGTGTACATGAGCAAAAAATGGGAGTTGCAGAGATGAGAATGCTTAGGTGGATGTGTGGACACACGAGATTAGATAAAATTAGGAATGAAAGTATCAGGGATAAGACAGGAGTAGCACCAATTTTAGAGAAGACGCGAGAAGCTCGTCTAAGCTGGTTTGGACACGTACAAAGGAGGCCATTAGAGGCACCTGTTAGGCGTTGCGAGAGTCTAGTCACTAGGCATGTTAGAAGAGGGAGGGGTAGACCAATAAAGACTTGGAATGAAACTATAAAGAAAAACATGATGTACTTGGGCATTAGTGAGATTATGACAAAAGATAGGGCACAATGGCGACAAAGGATCCATATAGCCGACCCCACTATAGTGGGATAAAGGCTTGAGTGTTGTTGTTGTGCTATAAGTATGGAACTCCTTTTCTTAGTGCTTATTTAAGAAAATATAATCATCGTAACTTTATGATCACAACTAACTTATCCTTAAAGCAATTAAATCTATGATTGATAACATTAGAATATTCTGACATGTAAAAGGAGCTTAAAAAATGCAACCCAACAATTTTCTCAGCTTCCCTTCTTTTAAGAGAAGCTGTTTTAACACTTATGATTTAAGTTATCAAAATTTAGCTTAACGCTTAAACATAAACTCCAAAAAGGTCTTCAATGCCGATTCATGTTATTACCAAAAAGGTCATAAATGTCAATGGTGTATGTCAATAACGTATCATTAATCTTATACTGAAGATAAAGAACACAGCATATTTTCATTTATTTAGCATCAACATGTTCTCTAAAAACTATATTTAACAACATTAAACTCAAGTACAACATGAATTAAGCAAAGATTTACTGGGACATGACCCCTAAATGATGTTCCATAACAAAAAATGATTGCGCAAGGCATCAATCTGGTGTGACGCCTGCAACTTTATTCTCTTTTACTTAAGTGTGGTTGGCATGTCAAAAATTAAAGATCAAAATTTTTTGGTGGAAAACGGAACTAAAAGGCAAAATAAAAATTTAATGGAGATATTATGAGAAGAAGATATCATGAATATGTTACGGATCCTCCGTCATTTATCTCCTATTATATTATGGAGATTATTTATACGTTGAGTTACATGTTGAGTCGAGTCGTTGCATCGAGTCATGTAGTATTTAGGTGTTTTCAATATTTGTTTTATGTTTGTGTTATTTAATATTATGTCATCGGCACTTATATATATAGGGCCCTTGGGGTCATGTAATAGATATGCAAGAAATTAATCAAGCTCTCTTTATCTCTCTAACTTCCCCTCTCTCTCTAATTCTTCTCTTCTCATCTCCTCCCTTCTAGGGTTTCAACATCTCTCTCATCTCATCTCCTCTACCATTCCTAGGGATTTAATCCCTTGTATCATCCACCCGCCGCTCTCCGACAACCCACCAAAATAGCACGTAACATATTGGTATCAGAGGGAGCCGGTCCTCTTCCGCCTGCACCATTCCTCTGTCAAAATCTCCTCCAGTTTTAGTCACTATTTTCCCGTAACAGCCGCCCACAACCAACACCTTGCCGCTGCAATTGTGTCCTGCTCGCCGACGGCATTCCCGCCAGCCCCCGCACTCTTCGTTGGCGCATCCAGCAGGCACCCCAAAAAGATACCTTCACCTTTTCTTCCGCTCTCCAGCGGGATCATATCCATCCTCGCCGCTGCACCCAAGCGCCTCCAGCCAGCTCGCAGGCCCATAACGCCTCCAGCACTCCATCCCGCAGCCACAAAAGGAGCCACACTCCACGTCGTTCTGTTCCCAGCCACAGAACCCGCATCCACCATCGTTTCTCGTCGTAGTTTTCGTTGAACCAGAAGTCGGCGTCTCCAACAATAATATCCTCGACCCGCGGCCATTTCGAGCCCTGCGCCTCCTTCTTGAGCCCCACGCCTTCAGCTTGACACAATCCTGCTGCCTTCATTTTTATTTTGCTTCCCCACTGACTACCCCTTACGTCGCACGCTACCTATCCCATCTCCTCGCTTTATTTTTTTTCGTTATTTTTTGGGACCCACCACTATAACTCTCTTCCCCTTCTGCCATTCCCAGTCACCCACGCCTCTCACCCCTTTTGTCTTCTTTTGTTTTGTTTTATTTTATTTTTCTCCCATCTGCCCCTCTCTCTCTCTATCTAATTTTTGTTCATTTATTTTCACCTCCTGGGGCCCACCACCACCCTTTTCCGATTTCCCCCTGACAAACTCAGTGACGCACGCCACCCCCACCGCTTTTGTTTATTATATATTTTTTGATCTTTAATCCCAACTGCCCCGCTCTCTCCTAATTTCATCATTCACACTTGATTAATTTAAGTGATTCTTAATATATTAATTATTCTAATTAATTCTTCCCTATAATTAATTACATAATTAATTAATTAAGATGCCCGCCCCGTCCTCAGCCACCAACAACAATCTCTTTGCACATATACTCACCCGACTTGATAGTACGGAAGCGTGAGTCGACCGCGTAGCTGCGCGCTATGACTCGCCACCTTCCATGGGCAGTTATTCCATCACTTCGCCTCCCTCGTCTATCCCGCCACCGTCGTCGCCGACCCCACCGCCATCGTCGCCACCGCCATCGTCGCCACCGCCACCGACCGCTGATCTACCACCTATCTTCAAGGTGGTCGTCCTTCCACCGCTTTTGCCTCCTCTACCGGCCGTTCTTCCGCCGACCCCCGTATGGTCGCCTTCTCCGGTCCTCTCACCGCCTACTCTCCCGGCTCTTGCTCTGCTGGCCCCTGTCTTGTCGCTACCATCGACCACTGAGCCGCCTCTTCTGCCGTCCTATGCTCTGGTGACCCCGATAGATCCATTCTTGTTGTCGGTCGTCACTCCTCTGCCAGCCCTGTTGCCGATGCTGCTCACCACCGCTCCACCGACCTTGCGGAAGCCCGTACTTCCGTCGTGCGCCTTCCCTCCACAGTCGCCGCTACTCGCCGACACTACCACCTCCGCTACACGCTATCAGGCCTTATTCTGACGAGAGATCAAGATGTCAGATGTTCCGAACATCTACGTGGAGTTCGAGCTTGAGGGCAAGCATGATGACAACAATTGATGGAGTGTTACGGATCCTCCGTCAGTTATCTCCTATTATATTATGGTTATTATTTATATGTTGAGTTACATGTTGAGTCGAGTCATGTAGCATTTAGGTGTTTTCAATATTTATTTTATGTTTGTGTTATTTACTATTATGCCATCGACATCTATATATAAAGGGCTCTTGGGGTCATGTAATAGGTATGCAAGAAATTAATCAAGCTCTCTTTATCTCTCTAACTTCCTTTCTCTCTCTCTAGTTCTCTTCTCGTCTCCTCCCTTTTAGGGTTTCAACCTCTCATCACCTCCACCATTCCTAGGGGATTTAATCCCTCGTATCCTCCACCCGCTGCTCTCCGACAACCAACCAAAATAGGCACGTAACAAAATACAAAAGGTAATTTACATACCATAACTTATAAAACTAAATAATTTGTAGGAATATGTTTAGCACATGTGACCATGATTCATCCAAAGCACATCCAAAGCACATCAAGCACTTTTCGCTATCAGCTCCCAGTATGCGGCAAGCTGTTACAGGTGCGCTAGGGAATACGCGGGAGGCGATGGCCGACGGTGTTGTGCCGAGCGAGTAGATGCAGAAGAGAGGGAGGGGCGGGATGCGTTAGTCGGCTAAGCCAACAGAGGAGTTCCGTTGGGTCAGACTCCTCTTTAACGATTCCAAATCAAAATAAACCAAGCATACACCACAAAATAAAAGCTAGGAAATAAAATGCAAAAGATAAATAGATGGTAGGCCCACCAAGTACTCCATGGGCTAATGCCGCCTCCGTCCCTTTTGCGTGCCTAGTCTAGACGCGCGCGAAACGCCTTCCTTCGACCGGGTCCGCTCCATTTGTATCAACTACCTCGAGGTTCTCAACGACCTTGTCCTCAAGGTCAAAACCCGGAAACTGAGTTTTCACTTCCTTCGCCAAAGTCCATGTCGCCTCGTCCTTGTCTTGTCCCTTCCACTGAAAGAGGTCTTGCCTCACGGGCAGGCCCTGAACCTGCTCAGTGCGGCTGGTCAACACCACTTCGGGCTCGTAGCGTGGGGTGACTTCACTATCCAGGTCCTCGGACAGGACATCTTGGAGGGGGTGGTTTCCCAACGCCCGTTTCAGCTGCGACACATGAAAAACTGGATGGATTCGACTGTCGAGTGGGAGTTGCAAGTGGTATGACACCTCGCCTACCTTCTCCACAACCAAGAAGGGCCCAAAATATCATACCAGGAGCTTGGGGTGGAGGCAACCGGTCAAGGAACTTTGACAATGTGGTCGCAGCTTGACGAAAACGTGCTCGCCAGGTGAGAGGCGGACCTCGCGGCGGTGTGGGTTTGACTGCTGGGTCATTCTCTCCTAGGCGCGGCGGAGATGATGCTTCAATTACCGTAGGACCTCATCCTGATCCAGTATATCCTCTGCCAATGTTTGAACCTGGGATTCTCCGGCAAGTCCGACCGGTATGGTTGGGGGCACCCGTCCATAAACTGTCTGGAAGGGGGTGATGCCTGCCACCGACTGGTAGGTGTTGTACTACAGTTTTGCCCATGCCACTCACCGAGTCCACTGACGGGTTGCTCGACAGCGAAGCAGCGAAGGTAAGTGCCCACGCAGCGGTTGAGGGCCTCAGTCTGTCTGTCAGACTGAGGATGATATGTTGTACTGAATCGCAGCTTTGTTCCTTGTAAGCGGAACAACTCCTGTCATAAGTGCTCATGAACACCGAATCGCGATTGCTGACGATGGAGCGGGAAACACGTGCAGGAGAACGACTTCGCCAATGAAGACCCGCGCTACCGAGCTCGCCGTGTAGGGGTGCTTGACCGGTATGAAGTGCCCGTACTTGGAGAGGTGGTTGACCACCACTAGAAGACGATTGTATTCCTAGGAGCGTGGAATGCGAGTAATGAAATCCATCCCGATGTCCTCCCAAACCCAATCGGGCACTGGAAGAGGCTGTAGCAAGTCGGCGGGGGCGAGGGTCTGGTATTTGACCCTTGGGCAGACCAAACAGTTTGCCATGAACTGTTGTACCGTCCTCATCATGCACCGCCAGTAGAGGGTGGCTGCCAATCGTCGGTAGGTCGGATAGACTCCTGAGTGCCCGGCTGTCGGTGTAGAATGGAACTCCTCCAGTAGTCGTGGTTATCCATGGTGAAGATGACGCGTGGACCAGGCGGTCGCGGTAGTAAAGTCTGTCGCCAACTAGTCGGAAGGGAGGATGGCCATCTGGCGCGGTCCGCAACTCCACGATCATGCAACTGTAACGGGGATCCGAACGTATCTCCTCTTGAAGGACCGTCCCGCCACTAGCAAAGTGAGCTCGCAGCCAAGGTGCCGCCCGACTCGCGGCGGGATAAGGCGTCCGCGGCTGAGTTCGTACGCCCGATCTTGTACTCGATCGAAAATTGGTAGCCCAAGAGCTTGTTTATCCAAAATTGTTGCGCCAGGGTGGAGACCTTCTGGCTCCATAGGTGCCTCAAACTGTGGTGGTCAGTCCTGACGGTGAAGGGCCGCCCAAGTAAATACGGTCCCTAATGTTGTACTGCTAGCACCAAAGCCCGTAGCTCGCTGCCATAGGCGGAAATCACCTTCATCCGGTTGGTAAAAGCCTTGCTATAGTAAGCAATGGGGCATCCCTCTTGCATGAGGACGGCGCCAATCCCCCTCCGGGAAGCGTCACACTCCACGACGAATGGCTAGAAAAAATCGGGCATACTCAGGACCGGTGCCGCCACAAGAGCGCGTTGCAGGTTGTAGAAGGCCTCTTGGGCGGCTGAACCCCACAGGAACGGCGCCTCCTTCAGGGGGTCTATCAGTGGCCGTGCCAAGGCCCCATAGCCGCAGATGAAGCGACGGTAGTAGCCAGTGAGTCTCAAGAATCCCAGCACGGCGCAGTGGCTCGTGGGCGTCGGCCAGTGCAGGGCAGCCTCGATCTTTTGCGGGTCCATGGCGAGCCCCTTGGTGGAGACGATGTGACCCAGGTACTCAACCTGAGGTTGGTCGAAGGTACACTTCTTCTAATGGGCCACGAGCTGGTGGAAGACAAGGAGGTGGAGGACGGTGACGAGGTGGGTCAGGTGGAGCTGCCAAGAGGAACTATAAACCAAAATGTCGTCGAAGAAAACCAGGACGAATTTACGCAGATGCGGCCGGAAGGTGTCGCTCATGGTGAACTGGAAGGTGGTCGGGACGTTCGTCGGGCCAAATGGCATAACGAGGAACTCATAGTGACCATCATGTGTCCGGAAGGCCGTCTTGGGAATGTCTTCAGCTCGCACGTGGATCTGGTGGTAGTCTGAGCGTAAGTACAGCTTGGAAAAATAGCGAGCACCTCGTAGCTCATCCTACAGCTCTTTGATGATGGGGATGAGGTACGTGTCTGACACTGTGAGCTTGTTCAGTTCCCTGTAGTCGACGCAAAAACGCCAACTGTCGTCCTTCTTTCGCACGAGAAGCACCGGGCTAGAGAAGGGACTGTCACTCGGCTGGATAATGTCTGCACTCAGCACCTCGGCCACCGTGGCCTCCAAGGCATTTTTTTGGTCATGGACGCATCGATAAGGACGGACCGAAACTGCCGCCATCCAGGGCTGCAGGGTGATGCTGTGGTCGGCCTCCCGCGACGGTGGTAGCCCATGCAGAACGAAAAAAACTGTCAAATAGTCATCGAGGAGGCGCTGGACGTCCGGATGTTCTGGTGGCGGTGTCGGGTCCGAACCCAGTTCCACGTGCCACAAAAGGACGCTGAGATCCGGGTTGAGTGTGCGAAGAATGGATCGGAGACCGATCGGGGAACATGCTAGGGAGGGATCGCCCTGCAGATGATGAACCCTGTCGGCTGACACAAAGCCCATCATCGACTATCCCCAATTGTGCTTATAGTCCCCAAGTGTGCATAGCCAGGACACACCCAGTATCGCGTCTAGCCCGCCCAAGGCCGAAGACATAAAAATATGTAGAACCCGAGTATAATAGAGAATGGCAGTCTGACGCATATGGAAGCCTGGTGCCGGAGTCACCTTAAGGCGGAGAGCCACAACAAGGTCCTGAGAAGAAGTTGTGGCTGATGCCGCTATCGATCATGAGTACCACTGGTGTCTGAAGCAGGGTGGCCGCCAACTTCATAGTGCACGGGCCGGTCATGCCGCGCACCGAGTAGCAGGAGACCTCCAAGCGCTGGAAGGTGGTGCCTAATGCGGCTAAATTGGGCCCATCATCATCGAGCTCGAGAGCCTCAAAGTCGGTCATTGACAATCTCTTCTTCCTCGGCGCCTAAGAGCATCTGGAGGTCCCTGTTGGGATACTCATGGGTAGGCGAGTACAGGCCCTTGCAGTGGAAACAAAGACCTTTCCCCCGAAGGTCCAGGTTCTCCTGATGAGAGATCCGATGGGGAGGGGGCGGGCCCGTGGTGGTGGCGATTGTGGCTGCGGCAGGGGGCGGCCCAAAGCGGGGGCACCGTCCGGAGTTATTCGAACAAGTGGGGTCGGCAGCCGGGGTGCAGCGAGCCGGGAGGGGGCCGGAAGAGTCGGTGTGAACCGGGCGGCGGGGGGTGTTGCTACGGTGGTGAAATTTGCCTCCACAACACGCGCATGTTTCATTGCGTGAGACAGGGTAGTGGGATCGTGGACCTGCAGACGGTTACAAATGTGTGGCCGCAACCCGACGAGGAACGTGCCCAGGTAGTGGTCCGACGAGAGGCCGGGCATGGGCGTGTCCATCTTGATGAAGTCGCCCATGTAAGCATCCACGGATTTGGCTTGGCAGACATTGCTCAAGCGCTCATACGGATTGTCGGCGTGGCGGTTGTCGTAGTGGTGGATCAACTCGTCTTTGAGAAGCGGCCAGGACAAAGCCGGCAATGATTGGCGGAGCCAACAGACCTAATGAAGGGTTGATCCTTCCATGTAAATTGTGTCCAAGGGAACCATTTGGGACGCGGGTGTGCCTTGGATGTCAAAGTAGTGCTCGGCCCATGCGAGCCAACCCAAGGGGTCGGTCCCGTCGAAGACCGGCAGTTCGAGGCGGTGGATGGCGGGCGAGGAGAGTTTGGGCAGATGTTGGTCGTCAGCCGGGAAGTCGCCGAGGCTGCTGGCTGATGCCGGGGCAGTTTGCTGCTGGACCGGCGAGGGAGCCGGGGTCGGAGGGCGGGCTGTGAGGAGGGTGTGGATGTCACGGACGACCACTTGGAGGTCCGAGAGGGTCGTATCCACCCGATCGAGGCGTTCGGAGAGAGCCTCCATGGCGGAGGCCGGATCGGAGTCATGGGCCATGTTGCGGGTGAGGGACATGCGCCGGGGCCACGGAGAGGAGAAGCCGAGAGGCTAGCGGAGGCGAAAGTGGTGGAAAACGACGATCCCGCGAGCAAAGGTCCGACGGAAGCAGGGAGACGGTCGTGCGGCACGGCAGGAGGCGCGACGCGGAGAGGGCAGCGTTCAAGAGCAGGTCGGACCAGTTGTTACAGGTGCGCTAGGGAATACGCAGGAGGCGATGGCTGGCGGTGTTGTGTCGAGCGAGCAGATACGGAAGAGAGGGAGGGATGGGATGAGTTAGTCGGCTAGGGCAACGAGGGAGTTCCGCTGGGTCGGACTCCTCTTTTCCGATTCCAAATCAAAATAAACCAAGCATACAAAAATAGTTCACATCTCTCTCTTATATAGAGAGAGATCCACATAGGCCGATCGTTCGTACAACATAGAATAAAAGCTACGAAGTAGAATGTGAAACATAAATAGATGGTAGGCCCACCAAGTACTCCACGGGCTCATGACCCCTTTGTCCCTTTCGCACGCCTAGTGTAGACGCGTGCAAAACGCCTTCAACCTGGTCCGCTCCATTTGTATCACAAGTTCCTCTCATTGCACGCTAGCATATTTTTTTGTTCCCTTCTAGCACAAGCCAGCACGTCTTACCTTTTTCATTCCAGCACAAATCGTGTCTTTCATCATCCTCTCCCAGTCACATCAAGCACATCTTGTTGTCACATCTTAGCCCACGTAGAGGCTCATATTGTTATCAATGTCAAGCACGTATCAGGCGCATCTGACAATCAGTTCCTAGTATGGGCACCTCGCCAAGCACGATTCTACACGTGCTACCATAGCGCGGTCAAGTGTCTCATGCAACTACAGTAGCTTCAGACACCTCCTCTTCCATTGAAGATTGTCTTCGCTCTATTCTCTCCTACGTCCCCTCCGCCTCATACACATTACATACTCCATGGCCATCCACATAGATAAGGAAGCCTCAAATTCATCATCCATTGGTGCATACTGTTTGGATCAACAGGAAGCTCAATTGGAAGATCGAAGACCTCACCCTCCACCAAAACTTGCGACCACCACCGTCCAACATCAATCTGCAACCCTCGCTCCATTGTCTCCCTCTTATGACCCCACTTTAGACTACATAGGAAATCTACACTCGGACGTGGGCATTCACCCAAACCACCTCCATGTCGAGATATCGGTGTTCGACATGATTAACCCCTTGACTAGTGATTGGTGTTGAAGACAATGACTCCGACTGCACGAACCTAGATCTGCTTATGCTCGCAGACGACCCATTTAGGATCTCAACCTTGTTGATACAATTATGGCTCTTAAGTCCCACAATCCCCTCGTGGGGCGATGTCATCTTAATTAGCATATGCTTTTCTATTTACATATGTAGCTCTCATGGCATCTTCCTAATATTGGATATATACCAACTCTCGCCTATATAAAGGAATGAAGGGAAGTCCTAGAGAGTATCTTTGAAACCTCTAGGTTTTGATGTCTCATTTAGAGAGGTGATTCCAGAGGGAGTCAACCCTCAGAAGCTAGGCGCGAGCATACCTTGTGAGTTTGTATCCCATTCCATTCTACTGTAATCAATTTCTCTACTATGTATCAGATAATTGGCACAAATGAGATAAAAACTACGAAGTATCAATCGAGTACGAGTACTTGATATGATACATATCAGGTACAGTAGTACGACAAAATAAAAAAAAATTGGGATACTGGTATGTTGAGGGTCTAACATTATATATATATATATATATGACACCAATGTTCAAAAGGAGGGAGAATATAAAACGTAGAAAAATTCATATTAAACAAGTAGAAATATTATCAATTTAAGACATCTAATCCTCAAATACCATACTAAATAAATTATATAATAAAATTTAAATCGAATTCCTCATAATTCTAACGATAAAATAAAACTTAAATCTGAAACATATTTTGTTAATAAACAAACACTGCTAGTTGCATTTATGAGTCACAATTTTTTTATGTCTAAAAGACATGACAATCTTTTGTTTATTTAAAAAAGTAGACTCAGTAGACTCTTATGAAAATAGGCAGAACGATCTGTTAAGACCAAGAGTATCTGCAGACTCTAGTAGAAAGTATATCTAGCAAGTATCAGGTACATACCGATCAAGGTTGTCAGGATCGCGATCCGGATCGTAGGATCGGACGATCCTACGATCCAGATCCTACAATTCGATCCGGATCTTAACCCGGATCGAAATCAGGGTAAGATAAAGCGGGATCGCGATCCGGATCGTGGAATCGGTAGGATCGCGATCCGTAAGCACGATTCCACGATCCGGATTTTCCCTATTTCTCCTCTCCCGATTTTCCCCTCTCCCGACCCCGCGGAATAGAAGGAGCGGAATAGGTAAACCCTATTTCTCCTCTCCCGATTTTCCCCTCTCCCGACCCCTTCCCCGCTGCGTGTTCCCTGGTGCTCCACGCTGCGTGTTCCCTGCTGCTTCCCCGCTGCGTGTTCCCGGGTGCTCCCCGCTGGTGCTTCATCCGGATTTTCCCTATTTCTCCTCTCCCGATTTTCCACTCTCCCGACCCCGCGGAATAGAAGGAGCGGAATAGGTAAACCCTATTTCTCCTCTCCCGATTTTCCCCTCTCCCGACCCCTTCCCCGTTGTGTGTTCCCCGCTGCGTGTTCCCCGCTGCGCTTCTTCTTCTTCTTCTCCGCTGTGTGTTCCCCGCTGCGTGTTCCCCGCTGCGCTTCTTCTTCTTCTTCGCTGCGTGTTCCCCGCTGCAGGGAAATCTTCTTCTTCTTCGCTGCGTGTTCCCCGCTGCGGGGAAATCTTCTTCTTCTTCTTCGCTGCGTGTTCCCCGCTGCATGTTCCCCGCTGTGATTTCTGGATGATTTCTGGGCAGAAATCATTCTGGATGTTTTCTGGGCAGAAATCATTCTGGATGATTTCTGGGCAGAAATCATTCTGGATGATTTCTGGGCAGAAATCATTCTGGATGATTTCTGGGCAGAAATCATTCTGGATGATTTCTGGGCAGAAATCATCCAGAAATCTGGATGATTTCTGGGCAGAAATCTATTTTTGCTCAGAAATCATCCTGTTTTAAGGATGATTTCTGGGAAGAAATCATCCAGTTTTCTGGACTGATTTCTGCCCATAAATCATCCAGTTTTCTGGATGATTTTTGAGCAGAAATCAGTCCAGTTCTCTGGACTGATTTCTGCCCTCTGGACTGATTTCTGGGGAGAAATCAGTCCAGATTTCTGGGCAGAAATCAGTCCAGATTTCTGGGCAGAAATCATCCAGATTTCTGGATTTCTGGATGATTTCTGGGCAGAAATCATCCAGTTGATTTCTGGATGATTTCTGGGCAGAAATCATCCAGAAATAGAAATCATCCAGATTTCTGGATGATTTCTGGACTGATTTCTGCCCAGAAATCAGTCCAAATTCTGGGCATTATCGGTTGTTGTTTGTGTATGCTTATATTTTTAAAATGCTTAATTGGCTTTGTAGATGTCTGCCTCTGGGTCCGGTTCAAAATCGATTGGAAAAAAGTTCCGAAGGAATGCATCAGGTTCGAGAGGTGATCCGGGTTGGGAGCATGGGATTGAAATTGATAGTACAAACAAAAAAGTGCAATGTAAGTACTGTTTAGTTATTAGATCTGGTGGGATATATAGATTGAAACATCACCTAGCCGGAACTAAATATAACGTAGAACCTTGCACTAAAGTACCTGAAAATGTTAGAATACAATTTTTGAATATTCTGCAAGCTCATGGGGAGGAGATTGCTAAAAAGAAAAGAAATATTGAGGAGACTATTCATTATGATGAAGAAGTAGAAGTGGGTATAGGAACAAAGCAAAAAGGAAAAGAAACAATGGATGTTTTTGTTAGAAAATCAAGTCAAGCAACAATTAGTCATATTTTCAAGAAAGATGCACGTGAAAAAGCCTGTTAACAAATTGCACGTTTTTTTTATACAAGCGCAATTACATTCAATTGTGTTAAGAACCAAGAATTTGTAAGCATGATTGAAGCAATCGGACAACACGACCCCGGAATGAAACCACCATCTTACAATAATATTAGGGTAAAATATCTAAAGCAAGAGGTGAGCAGAACTCTTGAGTTGCTAGAGGATAACAAGTTGGAATGGAAGAAAGTTAGTTGTACTATTATGTCAGACGGATGGTCAGACAGAAAAAGGAGATTCATATGTAACTTCTTGGTAAATAGCCCGAAAGGTACCGTGTTTTTATCATCAATAGATACATCTGATTTCCCCAAAACTGCAGATAAGGTTTTTCAAATGCTAGATGAAGTTGTGGAGAAAATTGGAGAAGATAAGGTACCGTGTTTTTATCATCAATAGACACTTGATGATGAGGACATGGTCGACATACCGATTAAGGATTTGTTCTGATTTTTGATGGTTTTTATTGACCATTAGATGAATCATGAATCTACTATTCGATTTGTCATTTTGTTTTAGACATTATTTTTGTATTTCGTATTTGATATGGTGGAAGACTTATAATTGAAGTGTTTGTTAATGATTTGTTTTAGACTTATATTTGAAGTGTTTGTTAGTAATTTGTTTTCATTGACGAATATGTTTTTATCTGAATCATTTGATAGGCTGATAGCATTGTTAATTACTTAATTTGTCATTGTTATAACTTACTTACAAAAGGGTTATTTGGGTTAATTGTTTCTGTGATTTATGTTTTCACATGTATAGGTTCATCTTCATAATTTAGTTATTGATGATAGTTTGACGAAGGTGGGACAGGCGGACAACTAAGACAAAAATGCTTACTCATCTTGGCTTTAGAGTTGCTAACGTAGAGTCCGAAGTTACACTACTCAGGTACATTTAGAATCAAAACTGTTTCTTTATGCATGTTCTTATTTTGTCTTACACTTATGATCTATTCTAGATTTCTCGTAATAATAGTCTTATTACTCTTAAGGAAACAAATGAAAATGATTAATTATATGATTTTTAGTATAGATTATTTGTGTAATTGTAAGATATGATTGATATCAAATTCAATTTCATCATTTAGGTCCAGTTTTAAGAATGTAGTGGGATCTTACGATCCACGATCCGATCCTACGATCCGATCCGATCCAACCCCTTAAACGATCCCACCTAGGATCTCGATCCTGACAACCTTGATACCGATACTAGAACTGTACCCAATATGAGTACACGGACCTCGAGGAAGTATCAATGCTACATAACATGATAAGTATCCAAAAATTTCGTGATAAGATTAATAATGATGGCGACTACGAGTATAGAAAAGAAGAAGAAGAATAAAGAAATTGGATAAATATCACATTTTTTGAAAATACATGTTAATGAACATTAGAAGGTTAATAACAAAACTGATGTTATAGGCATCAATATGGTCTATTCATGGCATGTGCATCATAGAAATCCACTATTTAATCACTGGGCATAATTCATTCGAGCTCAAAGGCTTTTGATTTAGAAATTCAATGGATCAATTTACACAATCAACGCATCCAATTCACCGCCTCCGGCTCAACATATTTTAGCTCGAAACATTCTCAAAAAAAAAAAATCATATCAATTCATAAAGAAATGTGTTTTTCCGGTGCTTCTCAAATCTCCAATCTCAGTCTGCTCTTCTTTCAATTTTCTACTTTTCACTTAATATTTTTAATAACCTCTTGCTCCTCTATACTCTATTCAATCTTCTATCTGACATCAACCGTTCATAGCATCCTCACTCGAAAAGGTAATAGTTCTCCTAGCAACTCTCTACTATTCATTATTTTCCTAAAATTGTATACAACAATGATCTCATTCGAGGCATTCTTTTTTTGTTTCTCAACTCTCAATCAACTAAAATTTTACGTCCACAATAGGTTCATAATACAAATTTGTCTTATATATTAAATTTAACTTTTTACTTAATTAGATTGCTTTTTTGTTGTTAATATGAAACTGCATATGTTCAAAATCTCATTAGATTTATGTGATATGACAGTTGGTTGTAATTTAGGTTTATGGAAGATGCTAAATATGTGCCTCAGGAGCTATCCTTGAAGTTCATGCTTCAAAGTGAAATTATTAAAGTATAATTTTTGGAGGACTTAGATAACTTAAAAAGGGAAATTCGACAAAGAGAGAAGATTTTCATAGGAGGAGATTTAAATGGACATATATGGAAGAAAAATGTAGATTATACAATCGTTCATGTGACATTTAGATATGATGAAAGAAATGAAAAAGTACAAATCATTTTAGATTTTGTCATAGCACATGAGCTAATTGTGACAAATATGTTTTTTTTTATAAAAGGGAAGAACATTTAATTATGTTTAAAAACTGACTAAATAAGCCATAAATTTATTATTTTATGACTCGCAAAATGGATAAATATTTTATAAGGATTGCAAAGTCATACCAGGAGAAAGTTTGACAACACAACATATATCTATGATGATGGACGTACAAATTAAATATAATAAATTAAGACAAGGACAAACATGCCAAAAAATCGGTGGTGAAACTTGAAGATGGAAAAACATGTTTTCAAGACAGTGGTTAATTGGTTATGGAACAACTAGTTGATGACTCTTATGTTGATCCTAGCGTCTCATGGGAAGTCATGTCTTCACATTTAATGATAAGTTGAAAGAACGTACTTAGAGTATCAAAATGTCGTGTGCCCCCAAATAAAGAATCTTGGTGGTGGAAAGAGAAAGTGCAAGACAGAGCGAGGGCAAAGAGAACCAGCTATAAATCAATCTATGTTTGTAAGAATGATGAAAACTTAACAAGATATAAAGTCGTCAAAAAAGAAGCTAAACATGTCGTTAAGTAAAACAATAAGTCAAGCTTATGAAGATTTTTATAAACGACTAGATACCCAAGATGGAGAGCATGTCATATCTAAAATTGCTCAATCTAGAGAAATGAAGACAAGAGATTTAAGTCAAGTTAAATACATAAAGAATGAAACAGATACAGTTTTGATGGATGATGTGGACATTAAAGAGTAATGAAAAAAATACTTTTATCAACTCTATAATGAAAAGATAAAGAATTAAACTTGGAAAAGTTAAGTGAATGAGAGAAGTATATAAACATAACATTTTATCATAAAATTCAAGTATCAGAAGTAAATGATGCTTTAAAGAAGATGGAAAATGAAAAGACGATTGAGTCAGATGATATATCCATCGAAGTATGAAAATATCTAGGGAATGAATAAATTTTATGGCTTATATACTTTTTCAATAAGATATTTTGACACCAATTTCAGAGAAGATGTGAGACGTTTGTCTAAGATGGTTTGGACATGTACAAAGGAGACCATTAGAGACACCTGTTAGGCGTTGTGAGAGTCTAGTCACTAGCATGTTAGACGAGGGAGGGGTAGACCAATAAAGACTTGGAATGAAATTATAAAGAAAGACATGATGTACTTAGGCATTAGTGAGATTATGAGAAAAGATATGGCACAATGACGACAAAGGATCCACATAGCCGACCCCACTATGATGGGATAAAGGCTTGAGTGTTGTTGTTGTATATATTTTTTCAATAAGATACTAAAGTAAAAAAGAATGTCAGATCAATGAATAGAAAGTATCTTGGTACCTTTGTATAAAAACAAATAAGATATACAAAATTGTGTTAATTACAGAGGAATTAAATTAATGAGTCATACCATGAAACTATTGGAATGAGTAATAGAAAGAAGAGTAAGACGAGAGACTAACATCTCAGAAAATCAATTTGGATTCATGCAGGGCGGTCGGCTATAGAAGCTATACATCTCTTGAAGAGACTCATTGACAACAACAACAACACTCAAGCTTTATCCCACTATAGTAGGGTCGGCTATATGGATCCTTTGTCGTCATTGTGCCCTATCTTTTGTCATAATCTCACTAATGCCTGAGTACATCATGTCTTTCCTTACAGTTTCATTCCAAGTCTTTATTGGTCTACCCCTCCCTTGTTTAACATGCCTAGTGACTAGACTTTCACAACGCCTAACATGTACGTGCCTCTAATGGTCTCCTTTGTACGTGTCCAAACCATCTTCGACGAGCTTCTCGCATCATCTCTGCAATTGGTGCTACCCCTGTCTTATCCCTGATACTTTCATTCCTAATTTTATCCAATCTCGTGTGTCTCACACATCCACCTAAGCATTCTCATCTCCACAACTCCCATTTTTTGCTCATGCAAACAATTCGCTGCCCAACACTCGGAACCATAGAGCATCGCAGGTCTAATTGCAGTACGGTAAAACTTGCTCTTAAGTTTAAGGAGACTCGTTGACAATAATCGAGAAAAAAAAACAAGATTTGCGTATGCTATTTATCGATCTTGAGAAGGCTTATGATAGAGTTTCAAAAGAGATTTTATGGAGAGTCTTAGAAAAGAAAGGTGTAAATGTATCATATATTGACATAATCAAAGATATGTATACAAACTCAATGACAACGGTGAATGCATCTGGAGGATTAACACTGGAATTTTTTATCACTGTTGTCTTACATCAAGGTTCAGTTTTAAGCCCTTATCTCTTTACCCTTATCTTAGATGAGCTCACCAGACAAATTCAACAAGCAATACCTTGGTGTTTATTATTTGTGGATGATACCGTTTTGGTTGATAAGACGCGCGAGGGTGTACACACAAAACTTGAATCTTGGCGAGACACTTCAGAAAAGAAGGATTTTAGATTGAGTAGGGCAAAGACGGAATATATGTTATGTTATTAAAGGCGCAAGGCGGACCTAGGAGGCGCAAAAATGAAATAAACATAAAATCAGTGAATTTGGCGCTCAATTCACTAGAATTTAGTGAATTGGGCACTCAATTCATTGAATTTCAGTGAAAATAAGTGAATTGGGCGCCCAATTCACTAAAAATCAGTGAATCGGGCGCCTAATTCACTAAAATTCGCATGAGGCCTAGGTGCGCCTCGGGCGTGGCACGACTTACAGGCATCTCGCCCGCCTCAGTCTTAATGATGCACCACAGAGTGCGCAAATTCATTGAATTTCAGTGAAAATAAATAAATTGGGCGCCCAATTTACTAAAAATTAGTGAATTAGATGCCCGCTAAAATTCACCTGATCCCTAAGTGCGCCTCGGGTGCGTCTAGGCACGCATAGGCACGCCTCAGGCACCTCGCCCACCTCAGTCTTGCTGATGCACTACGGAGTGCGCTCGACACCACAGGAGCACCTAGGAGTGCGCTCGACACCACAGGAGCACCTAGGCATGCGTCATGATAACATAGAGTATATGGAGCTTAAATTTAGCAGTGTAAGTGATGCGAAACAGGAGTCAGCACCTGCCTGCCACCCTAGAGTCCCACAAGGGGCCCACCATGGCGTCACACCATAACGCCTTTATCAGGTCCGCGGACCGTACATTCAACCCGTATCTGATTCCACCATAGAAAGTCGAAAGGTTGTTGAGGCCGAGATTCGATCTCAAGACCTCCTTGATAAAGCTTTCAAGCGAGCTCTCATCACCAACTGATCCGCGGTAGGACCGGAGACGGGTTGGGGTGTATGGTCCGCGGACCTGATAAAGCCAACATGGTGCGACGCCATTGTGGGCCCCTGGTGGGACTCCAGGTCAAGTAGTACCTGGAAAACTAAGTTGTTGATTCAAGAGATTAACGAGACAAACAGTAGGGTCAGACAGGGTAGTCCGACGAGTAAGTGGGAATGAAAAAACAACTTCTTTTGACATATGGAAAAAGTTCCTTTTTCCATTTTCCTGCCCCGTGGATCGACTGATTTCACATATCGTCCCCTGCGATAATGTCCACGAATCAAATCAGATGGTTCTCTTTCTCAACCTTTTTGCATTGCTCCTACGGAACTAACCTGCACGAATGGTGTAATGACTGCCCCGCTGTCTTCGACACGGACCCAGTGAAATTGAATTCTCTGAATTTTCTTTCGTATAGTAAAAACTAGCCAGCCCAAAAGTAGCTCGACATAAGAGAAAGTTGACTGATCACCAAGCAAGAAAGACGCTTTACGTAGCGCCCGAAAACTCAAAAAACGTGTCAAAAAGCAAAACTGAGAGTTGAGTTTTTCGAGCAAAGGTTCCAAGGAAGGCGTGAAGATCCAATCAGCTTGATTCCATTAGCACAGTAGAATAGATTGATTGGTAGGAGATTTCATCTCTCTTGTCCCTCCGGCCAGCCCCAACAATTCATGTTGGAGTTCAAAATAGAATTTTGTGACCCTAATCTAATTAGTTCAATTAGGGCTTTAGGGTCTTCCTCCACTGGTAGGTTTTTTCGAAAAACAGGCTGTAACTCAAGAAAGTGAGTGGGGACCTTGTAAAGGAATTTTCTATCAACCTTCACAAATAAAACTCCAAATTTCTGAGCATAGGTTCTGTCCAAAAGCCAATTACAAGAGGATTTGCAATAGACTGACGGGTCAAGAACATGAGTCAGAGCCTTGCAACCCTGGAATTAGCACTGAATCATTTGGAAACAACTGCACCGGACGGGGAAAGCCTTCTCGAAGGATTCCGGGGTTTCGGGGAAGGCATGTGTGGTACCTTTCTGGTGTGGGATGTAGGTGCTAGCAAATGCGCTTTTATGATACAGAACAGAAGTCAACACCTGCCCGCCACTCTGGAGTCCCACCAGGGGCCCACCATAACGTCGCACCATGGCGGCTTTATCTGGCCCGCGGACTGTACACCCCAACCCGTCTCCGGTCCCACCACAGCAAGAAGGATGGATGATTTTGTTATTAAGTTGGGCGATCAAGATATTTATTGTAGTGAGTGTTTTAAATATCTTGGATTGATAGTTCAACAAGAAGAAGGCATTGATAAAGATTTGACACATAGAATCCAAGCAGATTGGTTGAAGTGGAGAGGCGTGTCAGGGATCTTATGTGATAGTAAAGTACCATTAAAACTTACATGCAAGTTTTACCGTACTGCAATTAGACTAGCGATGCTCTATGGTTCTAAGTGTTGGCAGTGAATTGTGTACATGAGCAAGAAATGTGAATTGCGGAGATGAGAATGCTTAGGTGAATGTGTGGATACACGCGACTGAATAAAATTAGGAATGGATGTATCAGGGATAAGACAAGACTAGCACTGATTACAGAGAAGATGCGAGAAGCTCGACTAAGATGATTGGGACACGTACAAAGGAGACTATTAGAGGCACCTGTTAGGCGTTGTGAGGGTCTAGTCACTATGCATGTTAAACGAGGGAGAGCTAGACCAATAAAGACATGGAATGAAACTATAGAGAAAGACATGTACTTAAGAATTAGTGAGATTATGACTAAAGATAAGGCACATTGGTGACAAAGGATCCATATAGCTGATCCCACTATAATGGGATAAAGGCTTGAGTATTGTTGTTGTTGATTTGCTCGCATTTATGGATTCAACAATTAAAAGCATACTTTTCTTGTATCAATGCATAAACACCCTCTTTGACTGGAATAAAAGCTCCAAAACTATTTCCCAATTACAAATTCACCTCTCAAGTTTAAGTAAAAGAAACTGTCATTCACCAAAGTCAAGGTTTTAAAAAAAACTTTAATTTGATAAATGAGAGGAATATGTTTCTAAGTAAATCAACAAAACCAAAAAAGGACTTGAAAATTTTATGCAAAGCTTGCAAGGCAATTCCAAAAATTATTTTAAGAACATAATAGTAAATATCCTTATGGGCAATTTATATAAGAGATCAATCAAAAGGAACCATTTCATAAAAAGCTGGTACCAATTTAAAGAATTAAAGCTCGATAGATCTTCCAAGCAGGTCATTTTAAAAAAAATACTAAAATAATTTAGTTAATCAATATATTAATATGATAGGCATATAAAAATATAAACAAAGTATTAAGAAAGAAAAAACTAGATAAATTGTAACCTAGATAAAAACATGTGCATAGAAACTTAAGCAAAATAAATCTGCAGTCGGGCAAAATAGAAAAAATATGATCAGGGTTTTATAAATCTTACATTAACTAGTTGGGATAAGCCTAATGATGATGATAAATGCACTGGAAGAAAAGAAAATATCACTCTCAAACTCCTATTAAAGTATTAATGACATCCAACTTGGAGTTCAAAAAAAATTTAGAGTCACAAAATTCTTCAATAATCAAACTTCATCATGCCAAATAAAATAAAGATCTATATCATAATACAATGTTTCAAAACTTATTGGCAAAACAAGCTAATTTGTCGTGACATAACATCTACAATTGGAGGATGCCAATAATGAGCACACCACAAATCCATCAAGGAAATTAAAGTGATTGCACGGCTCTTGAATAGGCTTTGCCCGGTGCAGGCTTTGCCCGGCCTGGCTAATAAGAGGCCGGGCTATATTGCATGGCTGGGCCAAATACCGGGCCTGCCCGGGCCTGGGCTCTCCATGCCCACCTCTACTAATAAAGAGACGCTAAATGGCACCAAAATCATAGGCGCATGTATGCAACCTTCAAAGAATCCTACTAAACAATGAATTGCTACACTTATGATGAAAAAATAAAAAAGTGTCTCTGACCCCACATTTTAATGCTTATAAACTTCAAACTTTCTCAATTAAATAATGTGAAATGAGCTCAATGTCATCTCATACAATAGCAAATAAACAAAAATAATATTCTGCATATAACCTGATGAGCTCTATTACTTACTACTCAAACTGATATTTATTTACAAATTACACATGCAACAATGCTATGAATCTCAAATTGTATGTAGTATACAAATTTGGATTACAATTTATTTTCCAAGGTTGTTCCGTTATCCAAAAATCAATAAAGGTTGTGTTTGACGTGACTTATCACGACTTATTTGCGCCGGTGAGGTTGGACAAAAATGTCATTATCATACCAAAATCTTATGCCTCAAACTATTTTTTTTTTGTAACATTTGTGATACCAAACATACATTCTATGACATTGACGTTTTTGTCCAACCTCATCGAAGCAAATAAGCTGCAATAAGCTGTGTCAAACACAGCCAAAATCTCTCCTACTTCGTAGCCATCAAACATCCAAGTATCCAACAATATGCCCACTACCACATAAGCTACCAGTTCAATCGAATAGTTTTACATTTATTTGCATCATCCATGCATCTATTATACTAATTAAAATTCAACCATGTCATCTAGCTTCTGACAGTTAGTTTCCTCCAAATAATTTACACAACTCGTTTGAAAAATCACAAAGCTCGCCCTTATTCCCAATTTCAACCCAATTTTCTGCCCGAACCCTTTGTTTCAAGCATCCCACACAAAAGATTACATCCCAGTCAAGCACCAAATCAAACGCCAAGAAAAACAAACCTATATTTGAAAATCTGCCAAGACAAACCCTAGACGCACTGGATAAGAGAAACCCTAGACTCCATAATCCTCTTCCGATCTAAACAAAACGAAATATATTTAGTAAATAATTGGTAGAGAAGGAAGAATTGGGAGCAGACCTCGACGTCTTCCTGCATAACCTCCCTCGCCTCCGGCCGAAAGCTGAGTTCGACTCCAGGGCGGAAGCGTCCCCAGATAATAACACGGAAAGGAAATAAAGGAGAAGAGCAGGAGGCATGTTCGGCGAGGCTTCTTATTTATAAATTATTATCGGCACCTGGTACGACGTCCCCGCGGAACATGGCTGCTTATACGGAAACGCAATAATGGTGCATATTAGGTATGACGTTATCGCTCACCTTTGGAAATATTTTAATGACGTCAATTTTCATCCGTTGGCGAAGGTGGAGTTCGTAATTGTTAATTAAGGATTAGTAAGTAATCTAACAGTTATTAATAATATATTTGTGGATATGGAAATCTTTTTTTATTTTATTCTTTTCTATTTCTGAAAATAGACAAATATTTAAAATTCATAACTAAGCCCAAATTTTACTATATTCGGAGTTTGTCACCTGGGGGAGTGGTGGAGGCCGTGCGCGTGCGCTCTAGGAGCCTCGCGTGGTGTGCGGCCTCGGCTCCATGCATGCATTTTGTCTCAAGTCTTCTTCGGGTGGCTTTGCGACCACTCGAGCGATCACGGTTTACCTGCATGACTCCCTCAGTCGGGTTAACTCGCTTGAGTGTTTCGGCCTGCTTTGACTAGGATAATTTAAGGGAGCCTCATCAATGTCCTCTAATTTTTGCGAGTTATAAAATGCAGAGAAACGAACCCGAAAATTATTAATAGCTCTTGTGATTACCTTAAGCACAGCATGTAAAAATGATGGCACCTGCAACTTATTTTCTATTTGCAGGGCGAAATAATGAGCATTTGTTTGATTGAATTCAGAGATCTCCAGCCATTATGAAGAATATCCTTTTTTTTTCTTTTGGAGATTATTCTATTTCCTCTTAAAGGGGATGAGACACGACAACCTATCATTTTTTATTTAGGTTTCATTAGATTCGACGTTTAGGGGCGGCGTGTGGAGGGAACGATGCCGCAAGACGGCAAAACAAATGGATCGTCATCTTCGTTTCCTCCATTTCCTCCCGCCAGACAAAGGAAAAGCCCACGAAATGCCTTGTTTCGATCCCTCGCCTCCCTCCTCCATTTCGATCAACCGCCTCGTCTCCTCCTGCCGAAACAAATAAAGCCTTAATCGAGCTTTCAATTATAAGCCTTGTAGGACTTATAAATTCAATGT
Organism: Platanthera zijinensis; assembly: GCA_039513925.1. Classification (NCBI taxonomy): domain Eukaryota; kingdom Viridiplantae; phylum Streptophyta; class Magnoliopsida; order Asparagales; family Orchidaceae; genus Platanthera; species Platanthera zijinensis. The sequence goes on along the minus strand of CM077080.1, from coordinate 222,881,494 downwards.
TTAAACTGAAACTCGGCTTCTTGTGGAGTTCGGGGCCCAATAAGGGGTAACCTCAGACTTCTCCCAAGGAAGCTCACTCGACCAAAGGCTTAGAATTATAGAACAGATCCTGAGTCACTGCGTGAAGGTCTCACCACACACTCGAAAAATCTTAGAGCACTTCCCCTCCTAAGCCAGAAGCTGTGTTGGGCACCTTGGAGGGCACTCGAAGCCAACCAAAACCAGCCTGAGTAGGAGGAAGCAAAAAGAACTGGACCCCCCTCCAAAGGTGCCCTTATGGATCTTTTTATAGGATTCTAAGTCTGGTCTGCAAACAGCATAACTCCACTGTTCGGATCTACTAAACGCAACCCAAATGGGTCTGCCAACAGTGTAACTCTGTTGTTTGGAAAGGTTATTAGCATGCCAACATATAACACTCCACGAAGGAGTGGTGAATGCTTAGATGAGATGGCGAGCATCCGCCTTCCCCTGGCTGAGGGCGAGTGCCCGATGAAACTGCACTCTCCTAGTACTTACTCCCTGCCTGGGGTGAGTGCGACGCGAACCGATTGTCACACTCGCCAGGCTGCGCGCAATCCTCTGGCCCTGGGTAAATGCAGGTCTGTTGACCTCATTTGCCCAACCACGTGCAAAATCGCAGTCTTGGGCGAGTATGGGCCCAATTGCCCCGGCCCACTCGCCTACTCGACTTTCCTGGGTCAGAGGGCCCTTTTTCCCCTGGGATTCTCTGAGGGACCTACTTGGTGAACACAGGGTTGTACGCAATCTCTGCTCTTTGCGAGATTGGCACAAGCTCGGAAAAAAACATCCAACCCCAGGTGTTTGATGAGTACCTGCTAACCTAGAGGGAATATTTTGGTGGGTCCCCCCACTCTGCTATATATATACCTAGTTACAGGTAGGTGATGTTTGCACTTCCCACCCCTCTCGGCCGTGTCTCCCAACTTTACTACTCAATGCCACTCTTGAAAGATGTTCAGGACTGCCTTGCTGTCGCGTGAGGGGAGGCTAAATCCTCTGTTGCTGGGTTTGCTCACTGGCTTTCTCGAAAATCTTTGAGCTCATCCCCAAAGCTAAAAAAGACCAAGATGGTCAGGCCCGACCTGACGGTGGGTGGTTTCATCACGTTGACTCCATCACCACTCCATGGGACTCCACAGGTATTCGCATTTATTCCTCCACTCGCCACCTTTTAGAAGAAAGATAACTGACACCACTGCGGCTACCAGCAGGAAAATCCTTTGAAGGAAAAAAATGTCGGGGAAGGGACATTGAATGCCAACCTACACTCTCACGAAGTCGGGGGCGATCAGCCGGCCCCGGAGACCAATACCCAAGTTACCTAGATGATCTCCTGTATACCCCCGAGAAGTCACCTTTTGCGACCCTCCTTTCTTATCCCTTATCTCTTCCTTATTTATACTTCTCGCAGCTCCCACCTTTAGGACCACGTGCCTGGGCGCTTTACCGCTCAAGTCTCTTGCCCGCCCGATCCTTCCTGATCTCGTCTCAGGCTCACATCTCCCTACATAAGGGGTTTCTTTCCACTCGCCCCTTACTAGCAATCTTGTCGCCGATAAGGTGCCCTTCCGCCTAGGACTTGGGAAGGCACACATCACCTTTGACACACCCTTCGAGGGGTGGCCCAGAACCTCTCGCCAGCACCTGGGCAAGGCGTTGTGTTGGTACCCTAGTTTGGATTTGAGTTAAGTCTTCTCAATTAGTTTCTTGACCCAAGATTTATCTATGATCAAAGGTTAGATTTAGGTTAGATCCTATCAGTTGTGTAGAGTTGTTGTTTATCCAGATTGAAAATCTGGTTAAGTGTTTTTAGTTCGACTATGGTCGAACGCCGCTCGACTATCGTCTATCAGTTGATCGACTATTGTCTATCAGTTAATCGACTATCTTCAGACAGCAGATCGACTATCTCTGAGTTAGTTCAACTCTGTTAAGTTCGACGATCTGTGGTCTCAGTATCGTCGATCGTCGAGTCCTGCTCGACTTTTTCTGTCCCGACAGATTTCTTGTAGGTCGACTATCTGTTCTGATAGTTCGACTATCTGCTCTGATAGTTCGACGATCGTCGTGATTCGTTCGACTATCTTTTTGTCTGCATTTAGAGATATTGTACTTTTTCTCTTCTGTGAATTATTTCTCATATATCTGGTTTATTTTATTAAAAATTATTTCATTGATTTTATGCTTACATATCAAGGCAATCTTTGCCTCATTCTTTATGCATAAGTCAAGTTCTATCTAACAAAGTCTTTTGTCCTATTAGTTGACAAATCTGTGTGCTTTATCTGCCATGCTGTCCTTTATAGCCGTTAGACACAGATGTCTTTCTCTGGCCGTAAAGAGTTTGTTTTTGATGTGACTTTCTCTAATATCTTTTGGACTTGTAGAATGGATAAGCAGCTTCTAAGAAAGCTTTATTTCTTTATAGAATGTCCTTCTGCAGGCTATTTGTACTATGTGTTATTTGCAGCCCAGATTGCAGATCTCAGAAGAAGACAAGATTCAAATCAAGAGAATGTTAGAAGCCGTTACAAAGGCTGATATATAAAGAGCTAGTGAGATAAGTTAATATAATACAGAAATACAGATATTCATATACACAAATACACAGATTCAACAACAAGAACAAGTGTAGAACAACTCTCTTCTTTAATCCTGAGTTCATCCTTCTTACAGGAACATTCATACTCAGAGCTTCAAGTAGAAGAAGAAGAAGAAAGAAAAGCTGTTGAAGAAGAACAACCATTCCACATCAAGAGTCTTCTTCAAGCTGTTCCTTCAAGAACTTCAAGACAACAGATCTTCTCTGTCAAGAGTTCTGAAGAGAACCTACACCCTGAAGCAAGGCTTCTTCCTGGATATTCTCTAAGCTAGGGGGAGCTTTGAATCCTTCAGAGCTTTCTATAGCTCAGTGCAATCCACTAGCTTCTCTAATTTTGTTTAACAATAGAGAAGATATTCTAACTCTCTCAACCTCCTGTACAAAGGGTTATTACTCCCTTAAAAAGTGAACCTTGGTGGCAGGGCACCTGAGCAAAAACTTGTGCTGGATTTTGAGCTCCTGATCAAAAGCTCAAAGGGTTTACTTGATCTACCTGAATCAGATCAGTTGGTGGCAGGGCACTTGAACAAAAACCTGTAGTGGATTCCTACTAGGGTGGTAGAAGAGTGGATGTACCTATTGAGAGGGAACCACTATAAATCTTCTTGTATTGTCTGTGTTGCTTATCTTAATTACTGCACTGTGACTGTGAGTAGAATTAACTAGGATTGCTAGTTGCTGTGTTAGGACTAAAGCTTAAACTGTAATTACAGTTAGCCTTTTCTTGTGAACCTCACTTTGTGTTAGGCTCTAGGGTTTCATATATCTATATACTTATTACGCAAATTAACTCTAAGGGAGTTGAGTAGATTGTCATATTTTTGAATACTCTATTCACCCCCCCCCCTCTAGAGTTGTATCTATCCTCACTTTCAATTGGTATCAGAGGGAGGTTGACTGACTGTACAGGCTAACACCTGAGTCACAAGATCTAGATAAATACCAAGTTTATAGATATTCACTTCATGGCCCAGTACAAGGATTACTCTAGCACCAGACCTCCAGTATGCAACTTAGCTAAGTTCAGCATCTAGAAGGCAAGAATCAGACTGTATATGAACTCTATTGATGAAGATATCTTTTCTTCTATTTTGACAGGACCACCAACACCACCTGCTGCAACTACTGCTACAATTTCAACAAATCTGAGTGCAGTGCCACCTCCTGACTATAATGATGCTTACAAGAAAGTAAAGATAGCTGATGCAAAAGCTATGAACATTCTGGCTCAGACCATGTCTGATGAAACTTTCCAGAAAGTGATTGATTGCACTTCAGCAAAAGCCATGTGGGACTCACTGAACCACATTGTAGCTGGTTCAGCTGATGAGAGGAAGGACAGAAGGTCCAACCTCACATCCCAATATGAGAATTTCAAGAAGACTGAAGCAGAATCAGTTGATGCAATGTAAACCAGGCTCAGCTCCATCATCAATGAGCTGAGAACCCTTGATAAAGAGATCACATTGACAGAAGTCAATGACAAAATATTGTTGTGCTTCCCCAACACATGAGATCTCAGGATCTGGCCCATCAAAGAGTCCAGAAGTACAACTGAGATCTCAACTGAAGCTCTCCTTGGCAAGCTCAAATCATTTGAGCAAGTACCGAAGACCAGGGAAGCTGAAGCCAAGACTCCCACTCATACCAGGAAAGAGAAAACTCTTGCTCTAAAGGCTGATGATGCATCTGAAGGAAGCTAATCAAATGAGGAGCTAATGACACTCTTTGCCAAAAGGTTTCTCAAAAGGGGCAGAAAGGACTTCAGAAAGAAGTCTTCAAGATATAAAGACAAGCCAAGGTATGACAAAATACCAGCCAAAGAACTTATATGTTATGACTACAGGAAACCTGGACACATTCTACCTGAGTGTCCAGAGGAAAAGAACAAGGAGAAGAGAAAAGACAAAGAATATCAGAAGAACCATTCCAAGTCCTCCTCCTACAAAAACAAGAAGAAGGAGAAAGAATTTGTCGCTGAAACCTGGAGTGATACTGATGAGGAATCTTCCTCCTCAAGCTCCAGTGAAGATGAGGAAGAGAAGAAGGCAAAAGAAATTTGCCTAATGGCAATTGATGCCTGCAGCAATCATTCAGCTGCAGAGAGTTCTGATGAAGAAGAAATGTCTACTGAAGATCAGGTATTGTCTTCTTATGATTTTACTTCTGTTGAATTTAGATTTGAATTTAAATCTCTTTGTTTAGACTTAATTAGCTCAGAGAAGGAAATTAAGGAGCTTAGAAATAGGATAGCTGAATCAGAATCCCTATCTAGTGAAAATACTAGGCTAGAAGCTGAAATCACTAGATCTACTGAAGAAATCAAATTTCTTAAAACTGAACTAGCCAAATCTAAAAGATTAGAAGAATCTCTTAATGGTAGAAGTCTTAAGCTGCTAGAGATTATTAGCATATCAAACACTAGGATAGGTAACAATAAGCTAGGCTTAGGAGCTTCACCAAGTGAACCCCCCATGGTTCTGAAAAACCATCTTTCCACTCCAGTAAACTTTATTTCAGCTGATGTAATAAAGAATACTGAGCAAGTAATTCAAGTTAACAAAGCTTTAAATAAGGCTAAGAGAGAGAAGAGAAAACAGAAATTTAAAGAAATAAAAAATCGTTGAACTATGCTCGACGATCGCAGGCCCAATGGTCGACCGATACTCGACGATCTAGGCATCGATCATCGAACGTTGATCGACGATCTGAACATGATTTTCAAAATAATAATCAGAACCTTAGAAATACTAGGTTCATTGATCCATCAACTGCATGGAGTATTCCACCTAGGAGATCCTATCCTTTAGGATATAAACCTCAGTCTGCTTATTCTTTCATTTCAAGTTTTAATTATGTGAAGAATAATGGACCCAAGGTTGTCTGGGTCTACAATATCTAACTGTTTATTTTGCAGGTGAAGACCTATCCAATTACTAAAGACAAATGGTATTTGGATAGTGGCTGTTCCAAACATATGACAGGAAACAAAAACAATCTGTCAAGCTTCAAGGCCAAGCTTGGACCAAAGGTGATCTTTGGGGATTCCAGCTGTGGTCAAACAGAAGGATATGGTAGGTTTACCATTGGAGCAGTGACATTCAAAAGAGTTGCATATGTAACTGGGCTGAAGCACAACTTAATCTCAGTAAGCCAGTTATGTGATGCAGGTTATCAGGTATCATTCACTGACACTCTTTGCAATATTACTTTAAATAGTAATATAGTGTTAGTAGGCATTAGACAGGGTAACATTTACTTAGTAGATTTTAATTCAACTCAATCTGAAATCTACCTATTTAATGAAGTAACCAATAACAACACCTTATGGCATAAAAGGCTTAGCCATGTTAACCTCAAGAATATATCTAGGTTATCTAAATACAACCTTGTTAGAGGCTTACCTTCTTGCCCCTACAAGAAGGAAGGTCTATGCAGGGCTTGTCAATTAGGCAAGCAAACCAAAAATTCTTTCAAATCTATAAATAAGAGTGATTCACCTAGAATCTTGTATTTATTGCACTTGGACCTTTTTGGCCCAATAAAAGTGCAGAGTCTAGGAGAGAAATTTTACACTTTAGTGATTGTAGACGATTTCTCTAGATTCACTTGGGTGTTCTTTTTGAGAACTAAGGCTGATAACTTCAAAGTTCTTACAGACTTTCTACTATGTGTGCGGACTGAGTATTCTACTCATGTTGTCTTGATCAGAAGTGATCATGGTACTGAGTTTGAGTCTCTTCCCATGCAAGAATTATGTGAGAAAGAAGGTATCAAACATAGCTTCTCTGCTCCTAGAACTCCTCAACAAAATGGGGTAGTGGAAAGGAAAAATAGAACACTAATTGAAGCTATAGGAACATTGTTGGCAGATGCTAACATGCCTCTCTCTTATTGGGCAGAAGCTGTTAGCACAACTAATTATATTTTGAACAGAAGTCTAATACATAAGCTTAAGGGTAAAACTCCTTATGAATTACTTAAAGGAAAGAAACCTAAAATTAACTATTTTAGAGTCTTTGGTTGTGTAGTATACATTCACAATAACAACAAAGAATACCTTGGAAGGTTTGAAGCAAAAGCTTCAATGAGAATTTTTCTTGGATATTCCCAAGTAAGCAAAGCTTATAGGGTGTTTAACAAATCAACTTTAAAAATAGAAGAGTTTGTGCATGTTTCCTTTGATGAGTCAAAAATGTTTTACAAGGAGAAGGAAACTTCTCCTTCCTCAAACTCATTGCAGGTACCAGAGTTATGCAAGAATCTCACCCAAGAGATTCCCCCTCTATCAACTCTTCATATCACTGATTCAGACAGTGATGAAGACTTTGTGGAAGCAGTTTCTGTACCACCAACAGTTAATCCGATTCCACAAGAGGAATTAATCCAAACTATTGTTGAAGATCACATCCCACTTACTGATCTTGTCACACTTAGAGATCATCCTACATCTCAAGTGATTGGTGACATATCAGCTAGTGTGCAAACAAGACATAAATTAAGACAGGATGTGATGCATGCTTGTTTTCTTTCACAAATTGAGCCCCTCACCATAAAAGATGTTGAGCTAGATCCCCACTGGATCCTTGCTATGCAAGAGGAGCTTAATCAATTTGAAAGATGTAAAGTATGGACTTTGGTTCCAAGACCAAAAGGCCAACTGATCATAGGCACCAAGTGGGTGTTCAGAAACAAGTTGGATGCCCAAGGAATTATTATAAGGAACAAAGCTAGGCTTGTAGCTCAGGGCTACAGACAGGAGGAAGGTATACACTATGACCAAACCTTTGCTCCTGTTACAAGGCTAGAGGCAATAAGGATCTTTCTAGCCTATACAGCCTATATGAAGTTTAAGGTTTTTCAAATGGATGTTAAAAGTGCATTCCTAAATGGTGAGCTAAAGGAAGAGGTGTTTGTTGAACAACCTCTTGGGTTTGTTTCTTCAACTCAACACTCATTTATTTATAAGTTGCAAAAAGCTCTTTATGGACTTAAGCAAACACCCAGAGCCTGGTATGAGACTCTAGCTAGTTTCCTGTTAGAGCACAACTTTGTTAGGGGAGTAGTTGATAGAACCCTGTTTGTTAAGCATCACAAGGACACAATCCTGTTAGTTCAAGTCTATGTGGATGACATTATCTTTGGTTCCACTGATCCCAAACTATGCAAAAGGTTCTCAGACCTGATGCACTCTAAGTTTGAGATGAGTAGTATGGGTGAGCTGTCTTACTTTCTTGGTCTCCAAGTAAAGCAAGATGCTGATGACATCTTCATCTCCCAATCCAAATATGCCAAGGAATTGGTAAAGAAATTTGGGATGGCTAATGCTTCAGCAATGCATACACCCATGGCTACAAATGTAGTTATAGATTCTGATGATAAAGGTAAGTCAGTTGATCAGAAAAACTATAGGGTCATTGTTGGTTCCCTATTGTATTTAACTGCAAGTAGACCTGACATAATGTTTGCCACATGCCTATGTGCTAGATTCCAGGTCAACCCCAAGGAATCTCATTTGATTCTTCTCAAGAGAATTTTGAGATACCTGAAGGGATGTCCAAATTAAGGACTGTGGTACCCAGTTGAATCAGAATTTGAGTTAATTGGATACTCTGATTCTGACTATGCTGGTTGTAGAGTTGACAGGAAAAGTACCTCAGGGACATGTCAGTTCCTGGGAGAGAGATTAGTCTATTGGTTCTGCAAGAAACAGGCTTCTGTCTCAACTTCAACTGCAGAGGCTGAATATATAGCAGCTGCTAGTTGTTGTTGACAGATCCTGTGAATTCAAAACCAGCTTTTGAATTATGGGTACACACACTAGAACACAAAAATCATGTGTAACAGTACCAGTGCTATTTCCATAGCACAAAATCCTGTGCACCACTCTAGGATCAAGCACATTGAGATCAGACACAATTTTCTAAGAGATTGTGTGGAAAAGAACAAAATCAGTCTTGAGTTCATATCCACTAACCTTCAGAGAGGTGATATTTTCACCAAGCCCTTAGATGAACAGAAGCATCTGTTCTTTTTGAATCAATTAGGTATGATAAATGGAGTAGACCAAGTGTAATTTCTACCTATGTTGAAATCTGCTCGAATATCGTCGAATGTCATTCGACCATAGTCGAACAGGTTGAGCCTATCGTCGACCTATGATTGATGACAGCTCGATTGTTTGTGAAGACAGAAATAGTCGATCGATAGCTCGACTACTTTGCTTCAGGAAACGATCGTCGAACGATCGATCGACTATCGTTTCTAGTATCTGTTGAAATAAGTCAATGATTGCTGTTTAAATATAAACCGATGGACGACCTAGGTTAATAGATCGTGCTTTTTGTAGTCGACAGAGCTCGTTGTTTCATATTCCTCATTCCTGCTTAAAAGGTTTGACTTGAGCTCTGCCCCGCGCTTTCTGCTTTCGTCTCTCTCGTCTTACTCAACCAAATCCATGGCGATTGCTCCAGCTTTGTTGACCGTGATGAAGTTTGATGCCGGCTTTAGCATCGATTTTGATTCTTTCAATGCCTGCGATGCCGATATTCTCGAGATGCTACAGTTATGCAAAGATCAAGGACTGGAGAAGCTTATGTCTACAAGGATTAAGATAAATATTCCAGAAATCAAAGAATGGGTCTATACATCGTCTTCCAGCAACGAATCGATGACATGGACTTTCGGCGGCGAGGAGGTAATTTTGACTCCGGCCGTCTTAACTGAGATTTATGGTTTGATCAATGGTCAAGAAGAGTATGATCAAGATACTGAGGAGTATAGCCGGATGCTATTAGAGCTAGGACATGCTGAAGACATTCTTTTCAAGTTACTGAAGGTAAGCTTCCCGATGAAGATTAAGTTCTTAGCAGAACTAGTAGGGAAAGTGCTGTTGGGAAAGCACTCTGCTCGCGATAGCATTACTAGGCAGCAGTTTGCCTTAATGTGTGCTATTGCTAACAGGAAAGCAATAAATTGGGCTGAAATAGTTTTTGATTTAATCAGGAAAAAGAATTCAAAGAAAGAGATAACCCTTGGTAGGGTGATTGGGATATTTCTAAGAGAGAAGTATCCTCAGCTGTTGGGAATAGTCTCAACATCAATCAATGCAAGAAGATGGATCCCACTCTATTATCAAGTAGAGAAGGAATATCCAGAAGCCTTCACCTGCTGGGGTTGCTCATGTTCCATCTGAGAACACAAGGACAGTACCAGTCACCCCCCACCTAATTGAAGGAGGCTCTTCCATTTCCCCCATTCCATCTACATCTGCATCTGCATTGCCATCCACTTCTATTGCAGTACCATCTACATCCACTGCTATTCTCCATGCATCACCACCAGCATCTCCAACTCCTTCACACCTTGCTGGGATTTCAAATCTTAGCATTGATCCGTTGGTTACTGAGACACTTCCAACTCCACCTCAGTCACCAACTTCATATCAAGATCATATTGATCTTCATACATCTGCATCTCCATCACCAGTTCATGCATCTGCATCTCATCAAGAGAACATCATCCCTGATGTTCATCCATCTGTTGTGATTCCCCTATCTACATCTTTTGAAATCACACCAGCTCTCATTGCAAGCATCATGGAGCTAATTACTCCTTCAATCAAATCAATGATTGAAGCAGCAATTGCCCCTCTTGTTGCCTCCATTTCATCTCTTACATCCTCCATTACAGCCCTCTCAAATTCTGCTGAGCCCTCTTCTCTTAGGGGCCTGAGTTCAGTACCCACTGAAGTCAGGTAGGGGGAGATGTTCCAGGAAGATGTCTCAGGACTTCCACTGGTCATTCTTTCAGCTGCAGTTCCAAAAGATACACCATCAGATGAAATTCATACAGCTGCAGATTCAGAGATTACAACATCAGTTGCAGTTGCAGTTCCAGATACAGCTGAAGTTACAACTGAAATTCAAGACACAGTTGTTGCTCCAAAAGCTCAAGTAATAACTGAGGCTGAATTTGCTTTCAGAGTTTGTCTTGAAGAATCATCTACTCCTATTATTGCCATGTACCTAGAAGGAGTCATTACCTCCTACCTAGATGACTTATGGGAGTTAGGAAATTCTGCAGGTAATACAATTACTCATTTCACTGACCTGTTGACTGACATGTTAACTTGTGAATACCTTGAAGGGATGTTTCTATACCATTTAGAAAATTTTTGTGTCCCTTTGGCTACAGATCAAGCTCAAGATGCTCCAGAACCTGCTCCAGAACCTGCTGCAGAAGAACTGGTCCTCAAGACAGTTATAGATGTTTCAGAAGAGAAATCAACTGTATGGGATGATACTCCAGGATTAGACCTGGATTTCCTATTGGCTCAGGATGCCATAGAAGAAGAAAAAGAAAAGGCTGCTTTAAAAGCTAAAGAAAAAGTTGTTCAAGATATCATTGATCCATATGACCAACCTTAGTCATCTCATTCTGATGATGAGGAAGATTCAGAGGATTCTAAAGGAACCAAGAAAAGGAAAATTGCTCAAAGAAAAAGAAAAGCTCAAGCTCCTCCTCCTCCTAATCCAGAGAATGGCATCCCCTATTACATATTGAAATGGATTGACCCCAAGTCTAAGGATTTTCAACATTGGATGGGATTGTCTAGAAATCAGCAGAAGAAGAGGAAGAAGAGCAAAAGATATGATACTCCAGCTCCCAAGTGGACTCCTAGAGGTCCTCCTCCTCCTCCTCCTAGTGCATGAGCTTCAGGGAATGTATCTTCTAATCCCTCAGCTCCTCCAGCCAGATTTACTCCTTCTCAAGCCTATCAGAGAAGAGGAAACCCAGGTTACCAGGGCAGACCCCATTCAGGCCAGCAAAGACAAGTAGCTGGACCTAAAGAGCAGGTGAAGGAGATGACTTACCAGAAACCAACATTTTCTCCTCCTCCTTCACCAAAAAGAAAAGTTTCACCTTCTAAGGAGAGCAAAATTCTTCCCTCCAAAAAGCCAGCTCAGATTAAGCAAGTAGATTCAAAAGGAAAAAGAGTAATTTACTCTGACAAGTCAAGCAAGAAATTTGCAGAGGTTGCTCCATCATCATCTCTTGTTATTCAAGAAGACATAGAACCAGCTGCAGGTCTGTTAGACATTTCTACAAAGTTCAAAACTATAAAGTCTCTAGATCCAGCTGATGAAAATGCTTATGAAAGCCAAGAGCTTAATCCTGAGTTCAGGATGGCCAGATTTCTTGAGTTAGTTGGATCAGCCCAAATTAGAAAAGCTAAAGATGAAGGCAAAGACATAACAGGCTTAAAAACTATGTCGAAGTTCAGAGAAAAGGAACTGGACAAATATCAAGTCAGACCAGAAGTTTTTGATGCCTCAATATATATGGAAAAGCATACAGAGGCTGTTTTGCCCAGAGCAAGTGAATCTAAGATTATTGGAGAACAGGACTTGAAGATTTCAAAGAAGGATGCTCTTGATCCTAAAAGGAAAATTTCCTTCCTTCCTGTTTCTTTCACTTCTAAACCAGACTCTGATATTATTTAAATTTATTTGTATTGACAATCTATTTTGCTTGATTGTTTGATTTTATGTTTGATATGAAATGCTGCTTATTGATATGATATGATACACTTTGATCCTAACAGGTTATTGTTGTTTTTATATCTATTTATATCATTCTTTTTTGTTTTGAGAGACTTGACCCAAATAGGGGGAGATTGTTGGTACTTTAGTTTGGATTTGAGTTAAGTCTTCTCAATTAGTTTCTTGACCCAATATTTATCTATGGTCAAAGGTTAGATTTAGGTTAGATCATATCAGTTTTGTAGAGTTGTTGTTTATCCAGATTGAAAATCTGGTTAAGTGTTTTTAGTACGACTATGGTCGAACGCCGCTCGACTATCGTCTATCGGTTGATCGACTATTGTCTATCAGTTGATCGACTATTGTCAGACAGCAGATCGACTATCTCTGAGTTAGTTCATCTCTGTTAAGTTCGACGATCTATGGTCTCACTATCGTCGATCATCGAGTCCTGCTCGACTTTTTCTGTCCCGACAGATTTCTTGTAGGTCAACTATCTGTTCTGATAGTTCGACTATCTGCTCTGATAGTTCGATGATCGTCGTGATTCGTTCGACTATCTTTTTGTCTGCATTTAGAGATATTGTACTTTTTCTCTTCTGTGAATTATTTCTCATATATCTTGTTTATTTTATTAAAGATTATTTCATTGATTTTATGCTTACATATCAAGGCAATCTTTGCTTCATTCTTTATGCATAAGTCAAGTTCTGTCTGACAAAGTCTTTTGTCATATTAGTTGACAAATCTATGTGCTTTATCTGCCATGCTGTCCTTTATAGCTGTTAGACACAGATGTCTTTCTCTGGCTGTAAAGAGTTTGTTTTTGATGTGTCTTTCTCTAATATCTTTTGGACTTGCAGAATGGATAAGCAGCTTCTAAGAAAGCTTTATTTCTTTATAGAATGTCTTTCTGCAGGCTATTTGTACTATGTGTTATTTACATCCCAGATTGTAGATCTCAGAAGAAGACAAGATTCAAATTAAGAGAAAGTTAGAAGCCGTTACAAAGGCTGATATATAAAGAGCTAGTGAGAGAAGTTAATATAATACATATACAGAAATACAGATATTCATATACACAGATACACAGATTCAACAACAAGAACAAGTGTAGAACAACTCTCTTCTTCAATCCTGAGTTCATCCTGCTTACAGGAACATTCATACTCAGAGCTTCAAGTAGTAGAAGAAGAAGAAGAAAGAAAAGCTATTGAAGAAGAACAACCATTGCACATCAAGAGTCTTCTTCAAGCTGCTCCTTCAAGAACTTCAAGACAACAGATCTTCTCTGTCAAGAGTTCTAAAGAGAACCTGCACCCTGAAGCAAGGCTTCTTCTTGGATATTCTCTAAGCTAGGGGGAGCTTTGATTCCTTCAGAGCTTTCTATAGCTCAGTGCAATCCACTAGCTTCTCTAATTTTGTTTAACAATAGAGAAGACATTCTAACTCTCTCAACCTCCTGTACAAAGTGTTATTACTCCCTTAAAAAGTGGACCTTGGTGGCAGGGCACCTGAGCAAAAACCTGTGCTGGATTTTGAGCTCCTGATCAAAAGCTCAAAGGGTTTACTTGATCTACCTGAATCAGATCAGTTGGTGGCAGGGCACCTGAACAAAAACCTGTAGTGGATTCCTACCAAGGTGGTAGAAGAGTGGATGTACCTATTGAGAGGGAACCACTATAAATCTTCTTGTGTTGTCTGTGTTGCTTATCTTAATTACTGCACTGTGGCTGTGAGTAGAATTAACTAAGATTGCTAGTTGCTGTGTTAGGACTAAAGCTTAAACTGTAATTACAGCTAAATTTCTCTTGTGCACCTCACTTTGTGTTAGGCTCTAGGGTTTCATATATCTATATACTTATTCCGCAAATTAACTCTAAGGGAGTTGAGTAGATTGTCATATTTTTGAATACTCTATTCACCCCCTCCTCTAGAGTTGTATCTATCCTCACTTTCACGTTGATACTTTGTTAGGTAAATAAATGTAGTTGCCTCGCTCTTACTAGAACTTGATCTGGTATGGCTAAACCTATCCACTGCAGGCTATTGAGAGATCTCGTCAAATGATGTTGGCATTGATGAGGAGTTCTCGCCGCCTCCATCCCCTGGCATGATTGCAGATTTCTTGGGCGACCCGAAGGATGTCGTAGTGCTGAAGAGGCGGATGACCGAGCTATTCCGGAAACACACCCTCATGCTTTGTGAGGTCTACAACCGGGTTCAGGAGAGCCAAGACTCCGTCAAGAAACGACTGCTCGGCCTATAAAACAACTATTCGCTGCTGATAGATGAGTTGGGGGGAGAAGCTGGCAGTAGGTCAAACTACCCTGGGATCTATATCGCGTGAGCTGAAGATCAACTGTGCATGGCGCAACAGGAGCTACAAGCCATTCACGGGCATTAATTTTGCACATGCCACCTTGGGAGGGGAGGAGAGGTCGTGGATTGTGGTAATAGCCCCCATGATCGACCTACCGGCTCTCGCCCCCTGTCCCTTCTTTTTCTAATTGTACCAGATGTGTTGTTTACTTTTCTATTGGTTGTGTAAGACATTTCTCCTGCAGTATAAATATTGTGACTGTATATGTTCACTTGATGCGTATTTACGATCTCGCCTCATGTTTTTCTTTCCTCTCGCCGATCTGCTTTTAAAGCCTTGAATATGGTATTAACTCGGACTCGACAACGAGTGGGGGAGTGCGGGATCAGTTCAGGGACCGAGGCAGGGCACTGCGAGTTGGCTATCCGCACACCCCTCGCCATGGATCCTCCCACCCAATATTTTATATAAATAGCCCCCTCACCCACCACATTTACTACTGCTTGATACCTTAACCTTCTTTTTTTATTGCACTTGCGCTTCCCTCTTTCTTTCTAACACTCACAAGAAGACTTGTGAGACTGATGGTCGATCAAAATGCGTCGCGGCCTATGACGACTACCCCTTCTACTACTACAATCTATCGGAGGATGAGTTCTACTCGCTGGTGGGGCTCTACATCTCGCCCGGGTTTACCGTACGCCGCCCAGGGAAGGAAGAATCATTAAACCACTTCTTTCTAAATGAGCTTGTGATACCGCAGAACACTTTGAGGTAGGGCTCCGCCTCCCCATATGACTGGAGGTGTGTCAGGCCCTGCGATAATTTGGAGTTGTTCTCGCTCAGCTCAATCCCAACTCTATCGCTCTGCTGGTAGCATTCACCTGCTACATGCGGGAGGAGTGGATAGAGTTTATCCTTCCTGTATTCCGCAAGCTTTTTTAACTTTAAGGCCAAGAAGGATGAGATCACATTCTTCTCCGACAATAACCTCAAGGCCATCGGTCTCGCCAACAAAAACCACCATTGGATCCGCAAATTCATCTTTATGTCAGACAATTTTGGCCACCTTCCTATCTCACCCATTCAACAGGAAGAATCGACTTATCGCCTTCCCAGCCTTGGAGGTCACGAGGCCAAAATCCATCAGTTCTTCTTCCAGAAGGACTTCGACGTCCCTTATCTAAGGAGGAACGTCGAATCACTCCTTCCTGTGCTTGTCATCGAAGGTACTTTCGATCCCTCTGACTTCTAGACTTCGTTTTCTTTCCTTAAAAATTTCTTTACTCACAATCAAAAGCACAGGGGCGTGAGATCTACCCCTTCATCTGCCTTATGCAAGTTAGATGGCTCTCGCCCCTGATCTCGCGCACATAGAGGCCGCTGTTGCGGGTTGTAGGAATGAACCGGGAACCTTGTCAAAGCCAAGTGGTCAGAAGCAAAAGCCTGACGAACCTCCTACCCTATCGATCCCAAAGAAGCCAAAGGCCACAGTACTCGCCAAGGGAAAGGAGGCTAGCTCGGCTCCTCCCACGAAAATCCTGGTCACGAGCGAGACTGTGAGTAGGATCTCCAGTGAGACCTTTGGGACCTTGGCAGTGCCAGAAGAGGGAGTCGATGAGAAAGTGGTGTCGAGAGGGTCACCGAAACTTTGGTCTGGGTGAGAAGTTGTTGGACAATGCTGGCGAGCCCCTGCTACTCTGGGATAGGGAGGCCAACAGGGCCTCTATATCTACAATCCTTCCCTCCTGGCAAGAGGGTGAGACTGTCTCTGGTCAAGAATATGCCTTTTTATTTGGGCTTTAAGGGCAAGACAACGCCGCCTATTATGATGACGTAACTACGCAAGCACTTGTGTATGAGAGCGTGCGAGCCCAACTCCGCGCCCTTTAGCTTGTTCATATGACGACGTGCCACGACATTCGCCTATCGCAGAACCTTGATGATGTCAATGTCTCGCAAAATCTGCTGTCGGGAGAGGTCGTGATGCTGAAGCAGAGGCTGGAAACTGCCGAGAGATTTCTCGCCGGGCACGTGGGTGGAGTGGTAAGTTCGCGCCTACTGTGCATATTCACTACTTTGCATTCTTCTCACTTTAACCTTTTTTCTTTTCAATCTTCTTGTAGAATACAGCGACCGCTGCTCGACTGTATGCGCACATCACCCATCTTGAAGAGGAGAACATGGGGATGAAGGCCCAGAACACACAGCTGGTTAATGCCCTCGTAGCACCAATTCCGGGCGGGAGGAAAAAACTCAAGCAATATTCCCAACACGAAATCAAACTAATGATGCAAGAGAACGCCATCGAGGCGACGAGGCACGTGCTTCAAGTGATGCAGAGATCTGGCCTTATAAGGGGTGAAGGTGTGAGCATCACTGCCGAGGACCTGATCCCCAAGTTGTTCTTACTATTGGATCGTGTGTCCAACCTTAGAGGGGGGGGGGTGGATAAGGTTTAAGTCGCTGATCAAAAATTTGAATTATTTCGAACCAGGTAAAATTAGTTCTGGAAGCTACCGCGGGGCGCTAGGTAGTTAGTGTGCGACGGTATGTCACAGAACTCATTTTCCTGAGTAGATTCTCCCTTGGAGATATATGCACTCTTCAGGACAACTCAAACTAACATTCACAGCTTACACGCAAGTAAAGAAACAGGGAATGAATTTCTTTGAAAACTTAATCAACAATAGTTTACAATAACAAAATGTTGATCTCCGTGACACCGGAGATCGAAGACAGTGAATGAAAAAGGTTTTGGTTTTCTATACCGACCCTCTCCTCGGACCGGTTGGCTCTCTCCCTTTCTCTCTAAGAAAGGACTTCGAGCCAGCTCTTCACCTCCATACAAGGAAGGGTCTTAGAGCCCCGCTAGATCACCCGATCTAGATGTCTCTTCCCCGGGACTATTTCTCACAGAATCCTACCATGGATTCCGACGACCTTTCCCGGTCGATTTCTCTCACCACAAGAATAGAGAGAAAAATAAAGATTACAATAAAGAGTTTAAAGGATTTAAAAAATTAAAATCTCCCTTTTGATGATTCCTCCGTCGAGCGATCCGCGACCGGTTCTTGAGATCTTCGTGTGCTTGCAACCGGTCGACTCTTCGTAGTCAATGTAGTCATTGGCTCGCCAGAGTTCTATGTGCGTGAACGGGAGGGAGGCGGCTTCCTTTTCCTTCGACAAAGACGACGGAATGGACACGAGAGAGGCGGCCAAACCCTAGGAATCACATAACTTTGTCTATTTTTGTCGTGGTTAGGAATTCAAAAAGCGAGACGCCTTTTATACATCTTTGTAAAAACAGGCTACCGCCGGCGGTAAGGCTAGTGCCCGGCAGTAGCTTCACGCGCTTGATGTGACAGCTGTCCTCCAAAATTGGAAAAATATTCAAAACAAAATATTTTCTGTTTTTTTCAAGGCTAGCTCGACGCGGTAGGATAGATAGCGCCATGCGGTAGGTCAGCTGTCTCGACGATTTCATCTCGATGATCGTTGAGTGGCTAGCATGACGCGATATAAAGCTAGCGCCCAACGGTAGTATCCCGAGTGCCTGGTCCAATTAATTCTTTGAGCTAACGCTGGTGGTAGTCCTAGTGCGACTTGGCGGTAACTAATACCGCTCGGTGGCAGGTTCCAGAGTAGAGCTCCTTGTATTTCTTGGACTTGTAAACTTGCACATTCTACCAGACAACAAAGTGTGATCAAATATATCATGGAAATTGATATTATCAAACTAAGGATATGTGAACCATCAGTTCCAACAAACTCCCCATTTTTATAATATCAAATCTCGTTCATGAGATATAATAATGAGATGCATGATAGAGCGCATATGAGAGATAAACGTTAAAGAGTATAAAGTCAGATTTCAAGTTACATATAGCTTTCCTTACACACATGCTCCCCCTATATGCATGTTCTACGAGCTCCCCCTATCTACGTGGACACAATGAACTAAGCTCCCCCTACATGTGATATTCCCTATCCCATGACTCATGACTAATCTATTCTCCCCCTTTGATATTATCGAAAGGGGATAGGCTTGACCAAACCAAAACAAGCATGTGCATGCACGGGAGAGACGGAATGCAATATATAATGAGCATGATAAAAACAGACAGTGCAAGATAGAGAAAGTGCAGTATGGGTGACCAAAACAAGAAAGCAGAGAATATTAAGCATAGTGGTCAAACTGATGAGAGCAGTACACAAAAATATTTTTCAAGAAGCGATCAGAGTGACAAAAAAATTAGACAACACAGGTAAACTAAGCACACAATGATGTAGAGTACAATGCTACAAGAGGTATAAAATTAATACAGAGAAACATTGTACAAGTCATGAATAGAAATTGTGTGCTAGAACTTACGTGCTATAGCCATATAGTGTCATATCAGTCCAATTCTTATGCGTGGAAACGTTAGATAGAGCAATGACGTGTGAGCGTGTAGCATCAGAAGACAGACAACAAGTAGAGTGAACATTCATGACATGGTTTATCTCAGTAAGTAAAAATGCTAAAGCGGGAGCAATAAGGTGAAAAAATCACGTCACGGTTCTATCTACGATATATTAAAACTAAAACTAGGAGACATAAGCTCAGGGTACTAGTCTGTGCACAAGATCGAAACGATTTTTTGGACCAAGGTGCTCATCCTCACAATGCTCATAAAGACTTATTAGGAGGAGTGAATAGTGCTTGAGGGTATCCTTGACTCAATGCTTGATAGCATTCATTGTTTTTCTTCATACGCGTTGAGCTATCAATTTTTCTATTTTTTTTGTTTGAATTCCAAGGTCCCCAAATCAATCGAAATCTACTCACATAGATAGATCCACTTTAACTTGTATACACAAGACTTGACCATTTAGAGATTTTCCCAAAGTTCCACTCTTTATTGAGACACATATGTATCGTGACATCGATTATTTAAGTTATTTCTAATGTGGTAGACATTATATCACGAGTTATAGCATGTAAGCATATAAATTCTACAAGAGTGCTCCGTCTAGGGATGTGTGAATAGTGTAAAGTCATTCCTTTACCTAAATCTTCAAGCATACCTAGAGGCATAGTCTACAAACACTAGCATGTCTAAGCGCACTCAGTAGCAAAGCACATATAGATTCGACACATTATGACATAGGTAGACAATGTTCACAGGGATTAACACACCTAACTCAAACATTGTACATAAACGTTATGCTCTAAGTTCTAGCTATGTGTGTTCTAAGAGTTAATAATCCACATATTGTTTTTTTTAATGTTTGGGTTTTATAATTTTTTTTTGTATTTTCTGATTAAAAAAATAAATGAAATAACAACAAATCAAGCAAAAAAAAATGAAAAATAAAAACAAGAAGAAATAAGACAGCACGATAGAGTATTATGCATGAGACTGAGTACTATGAGGCATGAAATAACGTTCGTGCTAAAAAGGAGCAGCCATGAGAATGATCAAGCCACAATGGACCCAAGCAATGTGTCATCACTCTAGCCCCGTACTAAGTGACGGATGTGCATGAAGAGCTGCACAAGTGCCATAGGGTGGGGTGTTAATCCCATATGCCCACATAGGAACCCACTTATCCTTACTCTCTTTTATCCCAGCGCCACCCAAGGACCCACTGGAACCCTCCCCGGTTAAGAACAAGACATGGTTTATAGGTTAGCATTTCTGAGGCACACACCTTCGCCACCGCTATTGTGAGACACACTATTAGGAAACTTGCGTTGTCGTTTATATTAACACAGTAATGAAGATATTGGGGCAGATAGTCAGGGAATCGTAAGAAAAAGGGAACTACCATCGATGGTATAATTACCAGCATCGGGATATAAATATCACCCATCCAGGTCCAGTTCCCCACTCTCACTCGCTTGTGTTCTCGCCTCCGCCTACAGTTCTTTGCTGGTGCTTTTGAGATCAAGGTAAGCTCCTCTCCTCTCTCTCTCTTTGATTCCTAGTGCGATGAGTTTTGGAAGTGTAGGTTGTAGATTTCAAGTTATTTTGGACTCGATCCGTTGCGGTTTCACGATGATTTTACGTTTGATTTGTGAATTTTTGCTACAGGTCATGGTCTTTTTCACGGATTTAGCTTGTGTAATCTTGGATCTTGCATCCTTGACGTTTTCAAGTGAAAATTTTTCTTAAAATTTGAGTTTTTTGTGAGATCCGGACTTGAATCCTAATCTGGGGAGATTTCAACCATTTTCCATGTTTGATTTGTGATTTTCCTGCACGGATCTTATTTGTTTTCACCGATCTACTTTGCATGAGCTTAGAACTCTCTCCTCTACCCATTTTTGTGTGGAAATCGTGGAAAATAAAGTTTTGGGGAAGTTCCAACGGAGGAAGGCGGGTTGTAGTCCATCTTGCTATCGCGCGACGCTAATAGATTACCGCGCTGCGGTAGCTTTCAGAAGTCGATTGTTCTGCCCCTTTTTATCTTGAATGAAGAATTTCATGTTTTATTTTCAGGTTATCGCTTCATCAAGCTCCAAACCCCCTCGCTGCAGTTTCTCAAAACACTCTCGAGTGCCCGCATCGACCTTTTCTGCTATAGATGAGGCAATAATGAGCGTGCCAATGGCCATCGATATTGATGATCAGTATGCTCAAATTTATGGTTATTTGGAGAACTTGGGCGTATTCTCGGTGATTTACTCTTGTGATCCATTTTCCTCGGTCCTCACTCGAGAATTTTACAACAACCACAGGGATCCCGCTCATACGCAGTTGGGTGGAGAAGTGCAGTCCTGTATTGGGACTAAAGTCATGACGATAGTCCATGCGGATCTCGAGCGAAAATATGTCTGGACTCCCAATTCACCGCGCCTCGACATTATGGAGTCCTTCAGAACCAGCAAGAATTGGAGAGATGTCAATGAGGTTCTCCACGGTGCGGAGGGGAGTGCAGATCTCATCACTACAGTGGATACGCTCACTCCCAGCGCCCGTATCATCCAAGATGTCCTCCATCACTCTCTGATGTTCAAGGCCGGGGATACCAAGAAAATCACGGTCTAGCTCTCTATGGTCACATACTGCATCCTAGCTGAGAGAGACTTCAGTGTCTCGGATCTCATTCTCTCGATGAAGTGCTATACTTATCGCCTCAAATCCCTCGATCGCCAGCGGGTGAACACACTGCCTTTGGGCAGTGTGATCCAGAGCGTCCTGATGGAGAAGTACCCGGCCATCGACTGGTCGACATACCCTACAGATAGCTGCCCTTTGATCTACAAAGTAGGTGAGATTCTTACTTCCTCACGAGCGCGGGCACCTGCACCACAGCCTCCGTTACACCGTATAGGGTCCCTCAGGGAAACCAGCAGGGACATCTACAATATGGTTGAGGATCAGGGTTGGAGATCAAGCAAATAACGAAGGAAGTAAAGGTAATGAAGAAGATGCTCAAGAAGATAATGAGCAAGTTCAACATTTCTCCTACTTCTTCAGAGGAGTATCTTTCTTCATTTTATTTATATATATTTTATTTTGTAATAAAGCAGGTTGAATTATCTTGCCATTCGTTAATATCAGTTATGGAATTAGCTTTATTTCTGTTGATTGGATTTGTGTCAACACCTCTACTTATCATGACTAATATTGTTCTTCTAATTCTCATAAGACTATCTATCGTGCTAGTTCAAAACATAGAACAGAGACAAAAAAACACATTACGATAAACCTAATTACGAAAGTAAGAAAAGTAAGAAGAAAAATAAGACAACCTAGTAGGCATATTATGAAGTAAGATATCATGTAGTTTTTTTGAACTTACTTCATGCAAGTGGATGCTAATAGATAAGATATTTAGGTATCCAAAAGGAGCCAGTGGTGACGGTTCCTTTGGGTACCCAAACACAACGTGATATATCGTGGGAAGGTGACGATGAATGGACCTTTTTGAGTGGAATGTGTGCTCTATTCATAATGATGGGTCTCCATTCATATTTTTGTTTAACGTTATTCTTATGTTGCAAATTTTAATTTAGATTTTTATGAGTCTTTTTGTGATGATCTTCAATTGAATAATATTGCATTGGAGGTTTACATATATTGCAATTGTTCTTCAAGTTAACATTATTTCGCTTAACAAAGAGACTCATAGAGTAGTAGTTTTTAGAAGGCAGTTTACGTTCATTCGATTTTAAGAATTGAAGGGAGTAATTTGTTTTTGCAGGTAGATGTGGTTTATATGTTTAGGAGCTTCACCTGCTTGAGCTAGGGGTTTTCTACTCCCGTTGATTGACTTAGTTATTATATGGCCGTTCATATTCAACATGCTTTCGAGTTTTGCTTGAAACTTAGGAGTTGTGTGTTGTGAACTTTTCAACATAATTTCCTTAAGCACGTTGATTTTTGCAATTAATTCTTTGTTTTTAATTTTGAGATTCAGTCTAGCTCTAATGTACGCGATTGTGCTATTCTTAAGAGTGGAGACGATCGATTCAATATGAGCTTCATACTTACTTCTAAATTCTTCAAACGTCTTATCCATCTCCTTAATTCTAAGTCTAGAGCCATCTAGCATATTCAATGTAAAAATTGAATTACATACAAGAGGGAAGTTTAACTTTCTTATAGTGCTCTTGGATGGGGCAGAGATTGGAGCATAAAGTTTCTCTGACTTCTTCGTGAGTTGCCTCATCCATAGGTTAGATTTCCACTCCCCCTTCCTGTGATGTGATTGTCATGTCTTTCTCTAGGAGTAGATCTCCATTTGGTTCTTCACTCGGATCCATGAGAAATTGCTCAGTCTCATCAACTGTACAAAGTGAACTATAAGTACACTCAAGAGACTTCCATATATCACAGGCAATGGGTAGAGAATAGATGAGCTTACAGATTTCTTGACCAAGCCCACAAAATAAGCTATTCATAACTTTAGCGTTTATGTGAAATTCATGCTTATTTAGGTCATTTGGCGTCTTGATACATGTTATGTTCCACACTTCCATGTCTAGACTTATAAGAAATTTTCTCATCAACACTTTCCATCCTTCATAGTTTTCACCTAACAATAATGGTGGTGCTAGTGATTTTTCTGTGTATAACTTTTCATCCCCACTCGTCGATTCGAGATCAAGGTTGACCATTATTCCAAGTGGTGAAACCATTTTGGAATAACCTCCCTCTGATACCGCTTGTTGATCGTGTGGCCAACCTTAGAGGGAGGGGGGGGGTGTGAATAAGGTTTACGTCGCTAATCAAAAATTTTAATTATTTCAAACTAGGGAAAACAAGTTCTGGAAGCTACCACGGGGCGCTAGGTAGTTAGCGCACTGCGGTATGTCACAGAACTCATTTTCTTGGGCAGATTCTCCCTTGGAGATCTATGCACTCTTTAGGACAACTCAAACTAACATTCACAGTAGTTCACGCAAGTAAAGAAACAGGGAATGAATTTCTTTGAAAACTTAATCAACAACAGTTTACAATAACAAAATCTTGATCTCCGTGATGCCAGAGATCGAAGGCGATGAATGAAAAAGCTTTTGGTTTTCTATACTTACCTTCTCCTCGGACAGGTTGGCTCTCTCCCTTTCCCTCCAAGAAAGGTCTTCGAGTCGGCTCTTCACCTCCAAACAAGGAAGGGTCTTAGAGCCCCGCTAGATCACCCGATCTAGACGTCCCTTCCCCAGGACGATTTCTTACGAAATCCTACCCCGGATTCCGACCACCTTCCCCTGTCGATTTCCCTCACCACAAGAATAGAGAGAAAAAGAAAGATTACAATAAAGAATTTAAAGGATTTAAAAGATTAAAATCTCCCTCTTGACGATTCCTCCGTTGAGCAATCCGTGACCGGTACTTGAGATCTTTGTGTGATTGCAATCGGTCGGCTCTTCATAGTTGACGTAGTCCTTGGCTCGTCGGAGTTCTATGTGTGCGAACGAGAGGGAGGCAGCTTCCTTTTCCTTCGACGAAGACGATGGAATGGACACAAGAGAGGCGACCGAACCCTAGGAATAACAGAACTCTGTCTATTTTCGTCGTGGTTAGGAATCCATAAAGCGAGATGCCTTTTATACGTCTTTGTAAAAATAGGCTACCGCTGGCAGTAAGTCTAGCGCCCGACGGTAGCTTCACGTGCTTGATGTGACAGCTGTCCTCCAAAATTGGAAAAATATTCAAAACAAATATTTTTCATTTTTTTCAAGGCTAACGCGGCGCGGTAGGATAGATAGCGCTACACGGTAGGTCAGTTGTCTCGATGATTTCATCTCGATGATCGTTGAGTGGCTAGCGCGGCGCGGTATAAAGCTAGTGCTTAGTAGTAGCATCCCGAGCTCCTGGTCCAATTAATTCTTCGAGCTAACACGGGCGATAGGCCTAGCGCGGTGCGACGGTAACTACTACCGCTCGACGGTAGGTTCCAGAGTAGAGCTCCTTATATTTCTTGGGCCTGTAAATCTGCACACTCTACCAGGCAACAAAGTGTGATCAAATACATCATGAGAATTGATATTATCAAACTAAGGATATATGAACCATCGGTTCCAACGCTTACCTATCGTCAAATCAGAGGATGATGCTAACCCATCTTCCCACAAGAGTGAGCAGTCGGGATCACCCTACTGAAGCCCTCGCTATTTAAAACTTATGTATTTTTCTTTTCTTTTTGGGCACGACCCTCTTTGTTTTTGCAAGATGTAACACTCGCTTTGAGAAATGAAAATATGATTTTACTTTTAACTTGTTTACTTTCTTCATGATTTTTAATCTTAATAGTTCCAACATGTGCCGCCTGTATTCACCCCACGCTCTAACCCCTTGCCGACCGTTAGCTTTAAGTCACGAGTGAAGAGATCTTTATGGAAAGAACTCCTTGTGAGACCTAGCCTAGCCTTTCGTCGCAGTGTTTTGCTAGGCCTTAGGTTGGCTTCTCACACTTGCGCAGTGCTAGTATTATCTCGCACTCGTGCATTAGAATTAGGTCGGGCCCGTATCTACGATGCTCTCGCCTTTCTTAAGTTCATGTGTGACTGCTCCCTTCTTACCTTTATTTTTTGAGATTGGTCCATGGCGAGTGCCTGACTAGTAATATCCACCCCTGGACACTCCCATTCGCTTGTACCCTCCATTATGCCTCTTTTGAGCTTTGGTCTTTGTATTCAACATATAACCCACCTCTGAGTGACTTATAGTCCTGTCGAATGGTGAGAGTCTTGATGATGAGATCTTCTTGGCATCGTTTTTTGTTCCTCTTTCAAATTTCTGCCGAGTGCCTTCCAGCCCTGTTAACTAGCGAGAGCCTGACATCGGGATCTACTCGTAGTCATTTTTTCAACTTTCTTTCATTCATCCACCAAGCGCCTTCCAACACTGCCAGCTAGTGAGAGTCTGATATCGAGATCTACTCGTGGTCCTCATGTTTCAAATTTCTCATCCACCGAGCGCCTTCCAGCCTTGCCTGCCAGTGAGATCCTGACAACGGGATCTACTCGTGGCCCTTATATTTCAAATTTCCCATCCACTGAACACCTTTTAGCCCTACCAGCTAGTGAGAGCCTGACAACAGGATCTAATCGTGGTCCTCATGTTTCAAATTTCCCATCCACCAAGCGCCTTCCATCCCTAACAGCAAGTGAGAGCCTGACAATGAGATCTACTCGTGGTCATAATGTTTCAACTTTCTCATCCACCAAACGCCTTCTAGCCCTATACCAGCTAGTGAGAGCCTGACAGCGGGATCTACTTATGGTCATCATGTTTCAACTTTCTCATCTATCGAACGCCTTCCATCCTTGCCAGCTAGTAAGAGCCTGATAGCGGGATCTACTCATGGTCATCATGTTTTAACTTTCTCATCCACCTAGCGCCTTCCAGCCCTACCAGTTAGTGAGAGCCTAACAGCAGGATCTACTCGTGGTCATCATGTTTCAACTTTCTCATCCACCGAGTGCCTTCCAACCCTACTAGCTAGTGAGAGCCTGACAGTGGGATCTACTCGTGGTTATCATGTTTCAACTTCTCATCCACCGAACGCCTTCCAACCCTGTTAGCTAGTGAGAGCCTGACAACGGGATCTACTCGTGATCATCATATTTCAACTTTCTCATCCACCGAGCACCTTCTATCCCCACTAGCTAGTGAGAGCTTGATAATGGGATTTACTCGCGGTCATCATGTTTCAACTTTCTCATCCATTGAGCGCCTTTTATCCCTACCAGCTAGTGAGAGCCTGACAGTGAGATAGACTTATGGTCATCATGCCTCAACTTTCTCATCCACTGAGCGCCTTCTAGCCTGCCAGCTAGTGAGAGTCTTATAGTAGGATCGACTCGTGGTCATCACATTTCAACTTTCTCATCCGCTGAGTCCCTTCCAGCCCTTCTAGCTAATGAGAGCCTGATAGCGTGTAAGACCCCTCCCCCTTACCAGGAAGTTACCCCGGTCTTATGCCTAGAACCGCCGCCTTACGGTGATACCAACTCACGGGTTAGTCACCACCGCATGACACTGACCCTGTCGGTTAGCACGATCATTACAACCCTTAGGCCAATTTGAGAAAATAAATAAGAGAGTAACCACAAGTCCACAAGGCACAATAAATCATCAACATATACATGAAAACATAGTCCACAATGAGTATAAAAAGAAGGAGAGAAAGGGCTTATGCCTGATATATGCCAAAATAAAAGTACAATCCCTCTCTTATAACATCTCTAAGCAAAAGCTAAAACAAAACACTCATCATCATCACCTATCGCTGAGTAGTAGTAGTAATGCGCAGTGTATGCTCCTCGGGTCCTGCAACCTCATTCTGGTGGTCATGCTGGCCTCCAACTCCTCGAGCTCCTACGGTGATTACCGATCGTTAGTCATAAAGACTAAGCCATTTTGTCCTTGCCTCACCCCCATGACTCCTAGGTACCATGTGGGAGGATGAAAGTAGAGGACAACAAGGGCAGTATCAGCAAATAAGCAGGTGACATGAGAATTATACTAGCACAAGTAAAATCTAACATTGTTCATGAATTTATTCCAGCAAAATAAGTATGTTAACAAGTAGTAATGAACAGTAAAATGGTAGAAGCAGTAACAATAGAAACGGTAAAGTAAGTAAGTGAGGCGCAGGTAAAGTAAATAACTACTACTATACTATCATCACAAGAGTACCTTAACTTATATGAATGCTCATACAAACTTATTAGTTAAGATTTTCGGAATTGTAACTTATCATATAAAATAGCCCATACTAATTTATATGATAATGATCTGCAGTATGAATGACCTATAATAAGTATGTATGTCATGAAATATTGTGCATGCTATGATTCATACACGTGCAACTCACCCACACGACTCTATTATCACAAACCTTTAGTTCCCCATTTTAGGAGTCAGCTAAACTCTCTGGTACCACCGTTGCGGCTACGACAGCAGTGGAGCGGGCACCTCCACTTCCAAGGCGGGTATACACACTACCAGGCCTAGACCCTTCGTACGCCTTTGTACACATCCTAATGTACTCGAGAGTCTCTACATACTAATTGCTGGACATCCCACCAGTCTTAATGGTTGAGGGTGCGTTTTCGGAAATCATCCTCCAGACCGCAGTATAAACAACCTACTGACCCCTCAAACCCTCACACCATGCTAGAGTCAACGTACTGCCATCAGTGTGACGACTGACCTAGTACTAAAGACCGGCAACTAATTTGTTTATATGCACATACAAGTTATCTCAACCCGAGCCTCCAGCTCGCAGGACCAACCCATCCTGATATAAAACCTCTCGAGCCTCTAGCTCGCAGGACTAACTCGTCTTGATGTCAAAACTTCCCGAGCCTTCAGCTCATAGAACTAAAATGTCATGTATCACTCTAACCTATGCACGAGTGAGATCTCTATATTTTTACTTCAACCTATTAGACTACTATTGTCTAACTTTTAGTTGTATATAGTGACTTAGGGTAAATCTTGGACTTTCTGAGAACTACCCGATGAAAGGACTCGCAGCGGTAGTGAATATGATGGGCTGAATTCCAAATCCCCCTTTCCAGGACAATTACTTTTATTAGTGACTACCCGTTACTAATAACCCATTCTTATTGTTATTCTTAAGCAAACTCAATGTCTTATGGTACTTATAGGAAAGTGACAATCTTTCGTCGGACTCCTAAACTAACATTTCTCTTAGTATCCATGTTTACTAGCACACGTCACCTCTTGGTTACTTGCCTTGAAACCTCAACCAGAACTCTATGATTATTTATTTATTACTAACTTAATTAAGATTAAGTCCTATAATCACATTCCACGATTTACCGTTTAAACAACACAATCTCTTGAATGGTATTCACCCTTAAGACCTCTGATATACTAAGGGCCTGTTCGGCTAAACTGTGGCGGTGCAGGAAGCAGTTGTGGGAAACAATGGTGCAAGAATCAGCTGTTTTGCAGTGGTGGAAAAATTTATGAAACGGTGTGGAAAACTGTATTTGCAGTGCTGTGTGAAAATGTGGTGCAGAATTAAACAATGATAGTTACAATTAAACAACCTAGAGAATTTAAGAAATCTAAAAATAAATAAACAATTTGCTCGAAATTAATTTTATTTAATTATAAAAGCAAATATAGTAATATTGATAGGGTTCCCCAAAATATGTCGGACGAGACGAAGATTTTTTTCGCGATCTCGTCCGTCTCGACACTACAATTCCAACAGGCGCATTCTCACACAATTTTGAGGTCGTTTGATATTTCAAACGGACGTCAAAACACACTTGTGCGCTCGACTCGCTCACGAGCTAGGACGATTCATTTTTGACTGATTTACGAGCGCCTCGAGTGACTCACAACAAAAATTATTAACCATTAAAACATTAATTAATTATTTGAAAAAATTAAAATGTTAAAATGTTTTAATTATAAATTAATATAAGTTTTATTTTTTAATTGATGAGGCTCTTCCTAGAGATTTTCAAACCAAACATGCTCTGACTCGGGGTTACGACGATCTGATTTTCAAGCCTTGCGACCATCAACATTAATAATAAAATATTAATATATATTAATTAAAATGTTAATACATAAAGCATTTAATTATAGAATTCAATTATGATTAATTAAATGTTAATATTTAAATTAATTAGCGTTAACAATTTAAATAGTATAAATTATAAATACAAATTAACGGGTTATTAATTTTAATATATTAATTAAAATTATATATTATTAATGTTAATAATTAAAGTTATAATATAAATAACTTTAATAATATAAAAGTTAAATAATTAATGTTATAATATAAAAGTTTATATAAATTAAAAATATATATAATTTTTTTTTAAAGAATGCAGCGCTGCAGCTTTGGAGTGCTTCCTGCCGCGGGCGGTGGCTTCTTGCCACCGCCCGCACCATTTATCTGTTTGGCGGAGCGGCAACAAAAGCAACTGCATGCAGTTGTGCTGTCGCTCCCCAAATAGGGCCTAAGTGTGTTGCAAATCTTATGTACTAAATTATGTCTCTGACTTACACTATTAATGCACCATGAATATAATATTCTTCTAAATAGTTTTCATAATTTCTAAGAGATCTTACTGCTCTAATCAATACATCAATTTTCTAATATTTGCTGACCATAATGAAATTGAACTAGTTTTATCCTCTAAAATATAATCTTCACTATATCATGTCCAATTGAGCTAAAATTCAGAGTATGGGTGATTCATGACTAAAACAAGAAATTATGAATTTCATATCATTACAAATTAATTTGACTATCAATAAAATTTATTAACTTTTTGACTTGCATTAATTATCAAAGGAAGTATCATATAAAGAACTCCAAATACTCTAATAAAATTATCAGTGATAATAAATGATAAAATAACATGATTTTCTGAATTGCACAATTTTCTAGAAAGTTTATACCCTTAAGTTTTATTTATGATAAAATGGGTAAATATGTAATATTGCACTGTAAGTACCAAAATAGCTCATCCAAAAATTCTGAGAAAATTACTATAGGTTTGAAAGATCTTAAAAACAGCCTAACCCAAATTTCATAATTTTCAAGATAATATTTACCATAAATGTTTCTTTAATACAAAAGTGTGACAAATTAAATTCCTGGAAACTTCCCATACATATCACTTACAAAAATTCTACCAAAATTTTCAGATGCCTAAAACATCAAATTTTAACCACGTGATAGAAGATTGGATTTTTTACTAAGTCATTAAGTCACATTTATTTTATTAATATACATTTGTTATAAAAAGAATTATAATTAATTTCCTAGGATTTTGACCCCAAAATCCTAATTTTTCTAAGGATGGTTCCTTTCCTCATGTTAGGTGCATGAACAAAATTGTATCAAAATGCGTTATGTCCTTAGTGCAAAAATTCACAAACACACCTTTTTGGATTAAGACACTCTTAATTACATACATATCCTAAGTCAGGCATGTGGAATACACGAACATGCAGAGGCCCAAATGAGCTCAAAATTCTACCAATGACTTTTCATAGCCTAGTTAGTATGTCACCCAAAATTTGGGTCATTTGGAGTTGATTTGATCACCTATTTAATTACCATATGAAAAATCACATTTTCCCAAAAATATAGAAAAATGTTGTCCAAAAATTCCCATTTTTGGATAGGGTGGGTGACTAGGGTATATAATGCTATGGCCAAAATCTTAGGCCTATTCAATGTGTCCACTAACATATACACCCATTTTAGTGTCTGTCCCTTCTTAAGGACACACCTCAGTAAAACATCACTACAGGGGGTTGTAGGATTCCAAATGGTCTGATTTAAATTTCTATTAAAGTAGACCCCAATGGATATCTTTTTCATGTTGATCATTGTCGTTGTAAATGCCTCTAAGTACCCTTAATTAATTATTCTAAGTACTGTATAATATGTGACAAAATTAATAAAACTATATAAATGATCCTGCACGGATCTTAAAGCAAAAACAGATGGAATCCGTTCATTTTCTTCCTCTAGCCAAGGGATGAGATTGCCCCGGCCTGAAGCCACTTCCAACTCAATTTCTCGGCAACCCCTTGGCCTCCACGACCGACTACCACCACCACCACCTCCGTTGAGGTGGTGGCCATCGATTGGCGGCTGGAAACCGCCTCTCCGGCAGTCCTAAACAAGCTCAAAAAAATGTGATTTTTTTCCACACCACACATGGATCCAAGCTCAATTGAGCTCGAAATCTCTCCTAAATGATCTAGGAAGCTAGCATAGAGGGAGAGGAGGAGAAACAAGCCTTGATTTGGGCCTTGCAGCGACGATGGCAGTGGTTGGCCATGGATTTTCTCCTCTCCGGTGAGCTTGCTTGATCTCCCGATTCTCCACCATTTTCTTCAATCCAGGGCACTAATCCAACTCCCTTCCACCTTTTGAAGCTAATGGAAGGGTTGGATTGAGGTGGGGAGAGGTGTTTATGAAGTTACCATTGAGGGTGGTCGGGTTCAACATTGGATGCTCCTCCTCAGTGCCAATTGGCACCTCGATCTCTAGATCCAAAATGACAGATAATGTTATGGGGAGTTCAGAGGAGTGCTTGGGAAGGGGAGTGAGGTGCCATGTGGCCCTTATTCCCTAAATTTTTCTTTGTCCCATATGAAAATTAGGGTAAAAAAATCCAATTTGCCCCCTTGCATGTAATCTCTCTCCAAAACTAGAGGGCATGAGAGGTAATTAGGCTAGTGGGATATTGTTGGGCTTGGGTTAAGTCTTGACTCATTGGCATTAGGTTAGCTCACTTAATTTCATGTTTTAGGCCAATTTTGACCAAGGTTGACTTGGGTCAAATTGAGAGAATTTGTTGACCCACTCAAGAGACTTTTGGGTCTATTAGGTCCCTGATGGTTTTAAAAGGATAGGGGTGAGGTCAATTTCATTAATTGAACACTAATTGACGCTTGATTGACTTGAATTGGGTCACGTTGACCAAGTGTTGACTTGGGTCAACCCCTTGAAATTGGATGGGTCCAATGAGTGCTTACTGACCTCCCTTAGGGTTTAGGATGGTGTGGGTAAGTTCAATTTCAAGTATTGGGGTTCAATTGATCTAAGAGCATTGATTTGAGGCTTTTGTTGACCTAAATTTGACTTTAGTCAGTTTGGCCAAATTGAATGACCAAACCATGAGGCTTTTTGCCAATTGGGACTCCTTTAGGGTTAAGGACATAATAGTGAGGTCAATTTGCACTTGTGAGTTCAATTTGGGTTAGTTTGACTTAGGTTGACTTATACACTATAGTGGGCCCCTGTGAGTTCACCCTAACTCATTGGGTCCTAAGGTCACCACCTAGCCTAACATATCACACTAACCACATGTCATACCCTAATTTGTGTTAAGGGGGTCTAGAAGAAAATGAGATGTTACACAGCGAGATCGACTTGTGTTCATCATGTTTTAACCTTCCAACCTTGCCAGCTAGTGAGAGCCTGACAACGGGATCTACTCGTAGTCATCATTATTTAATGTATTACAAAAGAAAAGAATATTCATCAAGAAAAAGTGCATCATGAAGGTAAACATTCATATTATTTCCCCTTAAGGGTAAAAACGCTTCAAGTCATCACCGTTCCAGTTATGACTGATGGACACCCTCTCCACATCTTGGAGACGGTACCCTCCTGACTTCAGGGCTTCCTCGACTATATAGGGGACTTCCTAATTGGGATTGAGCTTCCATACTGACACCGACCTCCCGGTCGCGTCGACCTTCTTGAGAACAAGGTCTCCTTTCACAAACTATTTGATTTGTACATGTTTATCAAAGTACCTGGTCATTCGACACTTGACCTCTTCTTGTCGAATGGTGGCTAGATCCCGGAGCTCTTCCACTAGATCCAGTGAGAGTCGTAGCTCATCTTCATTCTATACTCTCCAGGCTTCATCCCCTTCTCCTAGGGCGACCACCCGCTGTGTATTAACTTCGAACTCCACAGGAAGTATGACTTCACAACCGTGGGAAAGCCTGAAAGGAGTCTCTCTTGTGGCCGTATTTGGTGTGGTTCGCAGGGCCCAAAGGATCGAAGGAAGCTGCTCCACCCAGCTTCCCTTCAGATTCTCCACCTTCTTCTTTAGCAGGCTCACAAATTTCTTGTTGGTCGCTTCCACTTGCCCGTTGTTCCTGGGGTGATGGACTGACACGAACCTGAGATCTATCCCAAGTTGGCCATAGAAGCAGAAGAATTCCTCGTTAGCAAATTATGGTCCATTATTGGTGACTATGTCCTTGAGCAATCCATGTCGCCAGATGATCTCTCCTCATACTAAGTTACAAATCACTTGGGAGGTCACCTTGGCCAGCGCCTTGACTTCCAACCACTTCAAGAAGTAGTCGATTATGATGAGGAATAACCTCCTCTGCCCACTCGCCTGAGGAAAAAGCCCCACCAGGTCCATCCCCCAAATTGCAAAGGGCCACAACTCCATGATGCTTCTGAGTATCTGGACCGGCAAGAGTTGGAGTGGCGCAAATAGTTGACATTTATTACCTTTGTTTGCGAACTCCATCACATCTTTGATCAGAGTCAGCCAGAAGTACCCTTGGCGCACTACTCTCCCCTCCAAGGTCCCACTCACAGAGTAACTACCACACTCTCCCGAATGGACCTCCTCTTCAGCTACACACATGGCCAAGAGTCCTGAGGGGGTCTTCCAATATAACTATCCTTCGCGTAGTAAGTAGCATGCTAACTTGTTCCAGAAACGTTTCTTATCTGGAATCTCCTCTGGGAACTCGCCTGTAGTTAAGAACGTGATAAAAGGATCCACCCATGAGGGGTGTTAATCTATCTCCATTAACTCTCCTTCCTCGATGGTTGGACGGAACAAATATGTCAGGGTCCCGCCTGCCCATAGACTGAACTTAGACAGCTGATCTGCCGCAACACTCTCTTCCCGTAATACATGTCGGATGTAGAAGTTCAAAATATCCCGATGAGTCCCCTTAACTTTACCAAATACCGCTGGAGGGTAGTTATCTTGTCTTAAATTCACCCTTAATCTGTGAGGCTACCACCATTGAATCCGTTAGAACCTCCACATCCTTAACTCCCAGCTCCTTGGCAAGCCATAACCCTGTAATGACTGCTTTGTACTTTGTCTGATTATTAGTGACATGAAAGTGTAATACCACACCTTGCTCTATCCTTGTCCCTTAGGGACTTTCCAAGATCACCCTTGCTCCCAAGGAGTGTCTTCCTGAGGCTCTGTCTACCAATAACTTCCAGGTGACCTACTAAGAAGGTCCCGCCTCTTCCAGCTCCACCACATAGGCAGTCAAGAAGTCTACCACTGCTTGAGCCTTTACCGATAGGCGGGGAACGAATGAGATGTCAAATTCACTCAACTCCATTGACCACTTCACAAGCCTCCCTGAGTTCTCCACCCCTTCAAAAATATTATGTAGAGGGTGTTTGGTCACTACCCGGATTGAGTTGGCTTGGAAGTAAGGCTGGAGTGTTTGAGCCGAGAGGATCAAGATGAATGTTAACTTTTCTAGAATTGGGTACGAAAGTTCCATCTTCTTCAGGACCCTGCTCATGTAATAAATTGGCAGTTGCTTCTTGCCCTCCTCTCGGACCAGGATGGAGCTTACAACCTCCGCTCCAACCCCTAGATACAAAGATATATCCTCCCCTTCCTTGGGTCCTTAGAGCAGAGGATCCTGGGTAAGTTGATTTTTCAAGGACTGGAAAGCCTCCTCACACTCCTTAATACCATTCAAACTTTTGGTTTCCCAACAACGCTCTGAAGAAAGGCGAGCACTTCTCCCCTGCTCGGGAGAGGAACCTGATCAATCTCATTAGCTTCCCGATCAGGCGCTGAACCTCCTTGGTATTTCGTGGCGACTCCAACTCCATTATTGCCTTCACTTTATAAGGGTTGGGTTCCACTCCCGCCGGAGTCAGGAGGTGCTCCAGGAACTTTCCCCTACTTGCCCCAAAACACATTTCTGGGGGTTCAGCCTTATCTTGAACCTCCATAAGGTGGTAAAAGTTTCCTCCAGATCTTGAAGGTGAGAGCTCGCATCTTTGCTCTTTACCATTAAGTCATCTACATACACCTCCAGGTTTCTATCCTTCTGTCCCCGAAATACCATGTCCATCATCCTTTGATATGTTGCCCCTACATTTTTCAGCCCAAAGGGCATCATATTATAACTATAGTATCCGTCTCTTGTGATGAAGGATACATCTTTGACATCCGACGGGTGCATTCTGATCTGGTGATAACCTGAAAAAACATCCAGAAAACTCATCACAGGAAAACCGACGATTGAGTCAACCAGTGCATCGATTCGAGGCAAGGGGTAAAAATTCTTGGGGCATGATTTATTCAATAAAGAAAAGTCAACACATATTCTCCACCTCACATGCCCTTTCTTCACCATTACAACATTGGAGACCCAGCCTGGATACTGGATCTCCGAAATAAAACCTGCCTTGAGAAGTTTCTCCACCTCCTATCGGATGGGCTCCTCCAGCTTGTCAGCGACAGTCCTTCTCTTCTGGTGAATGGGGCAGGCCTTTGGGTCCAGGTTAAGACGATGACATACCACATCCATGTCGATGTGTGACATGTCGGCCGCGCTCCACACGAAGATGTCCATGCTCTTTTGAATGCACTCCAACATCTTCTCATGGTCCCCCGGTCTCAGGCCGCAGTTGACCCACACCTTCTCCGTCTTTCCTCCTTGGGTGAGAACTTCCATATTCACCACTTCTTCCACTGCCTCCAGTCGGGACTGCTCCTCCCACTCACCCACAATCCTTACTCCTTGGGCGAGGGTCACCTCTTTTTCTAATTCCTTCAACGCCATCAACTCGGTCTGCTCCTCTAGCACTTCCTCCGTCCTCCTGACCTGGGTTTGGACATCCTTCTCCAATGCTCCTTCTGTAGCCTTCTGCCTGTACAAATCCTCCATCACCTTCTCCCTCACTTCCGGCTCCCCTTGCTAGGAGACGGTATTGATGGTCGTGATGTAACATTGCCTCGCCACCCCGGGGTCTCCCGAGATCCGGACCTGGAATCCTCCGCTACTGAACTTGAGGCATTGGTAAGAGGATGAAGAAACACAGTGGAAGGAACTGATGAGGGGTCGCCCTAAGATGGTATTATAACTGCTGGGCGCGTCAACAATGATGAATCAGCAGTTCCGGGATAGACCCCCAAAGTCATATGAAGTCCTACTCCACCTTCCACTTCCTTCCTCTCTCCGGAGTACCCAAATAGTGGTCCATCCGAGGCCAATACCCTTCTCGCCACCACCTTCATCTCGTCGAATGCCTTGTTGAAGATGATGTTGACCAAACTCTCGTTGTCCACAAGAATCCTGGATACAGTGAAGTTCTTGATAGCTATCTGGATCACCAGTGCATCGCAAAATGGGTTTTCGTGATCCGGCATATCTTTCCCGGAGAATGTGATCCTCTCATCCGGGGGTTAGGCTTGAGACATCAAAGCAATGCTCTAGCAATACATGGTATGGAGGCTTGCCTAGCGTGTGGCCTCGATCCCCACCCCTCTGTAAATCACCCTAATTCTCCCTCAAGCACCCACGTCTGCCCGATCCACGCACCGGTCCTCATCCTTAGCTCCTCCCGTCACCTCCTCAATTTGCACTTATTGTTGTTATTACTGCTGCCCTGGACCTCTCGCCCTCCTTACCTCCAGAAACTTTGGGCAGGTGTCTATTGCGTGCCCCTCCTCCTGATAAAAGTCATAATAAGGCAACTCCACCCTGCCCTCTCCTCTCCCTCTCGGACCATTCATCCTTCCTCTTCCTCTGGCAATCACCATAGCTTGGTGCTGGGGGGGGGGGGGGGGGGTGGAAAGGGGTTGCATATGCCCTGCCTCCACTCTAGAGGGTTAAACCACCCTTGCCCCCCTTGAAATCCTCTTCCTTAACCCTAAACGGGACCTCCCTACTATCTCCAGGCTATCTGATTATTGGGCTCCTGGTATCCCCATCCTTGTTGATGCCCCTGGAATCCCTGCCCCTAGACTCATCTCTTCTCCTCACCTCCTGCCGCCGACCTCCTCCTTGCTCCTTCACTTCTTCTCCCCCCAACCTAGCCAACTTCCTATCAAACGTCGGGTTTGCTGCCTCTCATTCTATCTCCCTTGCTGCCCTCTCCATCAATTCCTCAAAAGACAAGGGGTGGTCCCTCGTCATCTCCACCCTAAAGAATCCTTCCCTGAGTCTGAGGATGAAAACCAACATTAAGGTATACCTTGGAACCTCTTAAACCAAAAGAATATCTTCCTGGAACCTATCCACATAACTCCCCAGCGTCTCCTCCGGACCTTGCTTGTTTGCAAACAGGAACTTCGCCCCTTCTTCCTATTCTTCGAAGTAGAGAACCTCAACAAGAACTCCCGACGCAGGTCCTCGAAGTAGTAAATCGAGCTGGTGGGAAGCTGGCGGAACCAGTCCCTTGCCTTCTCATTAAAGGTGATTGCAAAGAGTCAGCACTTGAAAGTGTCCGACATCTATCGAATAGAAACTGCGTTCTCAAAGAATTGGACATGTTGGGCAGGGTCGTCCCTGCCGGTGTAGTAGGACATCTCTGGCTCTCTGAACCCTTCTGGAACCAGAGTCGAGAAAACCAACTCGCTGAAGGGATTTCCTCCCGCGAGACGAGCGGGTAGATCTCGCACTATCAAATCGCTAGCCCGACCATTACTCGTCGAGCCAGGGAAGAGCTCTCGCCCAACAAGATCCTGCCCGCTTCACTCGCCCTCCTTTTCTTTTTCGGGTCGTTTGACAGGAGCATTCTCGCCCATTATTGTTGGCGCGATCACTGGGATAGAAGGCGACGAGCACTCGCCCATGGCAATGAATGCGTGATGTATAGTCTCCATGATTTTTCTCCTAAAATCCTCGAACATTCTCACCGTGGCCACACTCGACAGGGATGGAGAGTCCATCCGCTCAGCTCCTTGTCCTTCACCTCCAGTCATGGAACTTGCTTAGGATAATCCTATGCTGGTTACTCTCCACGCTCACCGCACCAAAGTGCTGAAATCGAAACTTGACTTCTTGGGGAGTTTGGAGCCCAACAAGGGGTAACCACACACTTACTTCTCCCAATGAAGTTAACTTAACCTAAGGCTTAGAATTATAGAACAGATTCTGATTCACAATGCGGAGGTCCAACCACACACCTGAAAGATATTAGAGCACTTCACCTCCCAAGCCAGAAGCTGTGCTGGGCACCTTAGAGGGCACTCGAAGCCAATCAAAATAAGCCCGAGGAGGAGGAAGACAAAAGAACTGGACCCCCTCCATAGGTTCCCTTATGGATCTATTTATAGGATTCTAGGTCTGGTCTACAAACAGCGTAACTCAGCTGTTCGAATTTACTATACGCAACTCAAATGTGTCTGCCAATAACGTAACTCTATTGTTTGGAAAGGCTATTAGCAGACCAAAATATAACACTCCACGAAGGAGTGGTGAATACCTAGGTGAGATGGCGAACATCCACCTACCCCTGGCTGAGGGCGAGTGCCCGATGAAACTAACACTCACCTACTACTTACTCCCTTCTTGGTGAGAGTGTAGGCCGATTGTCACACTCGCTAGGCTGCGTGCAATCCTCTGGCCCTGGACAAATGCAGGCTTGTTGACCTCATTCGCCCAGCCACGTGCAAGCCCGCGGTCTTGGGCGAGTGCAGACTCGATTGCCCCACTCGCCTGCTCGGCTTTCATGGGTCATAGGGCCCTTTTGCCCATGAGATTCTCTAAGGGACTCACTCGACAAAAACATGGTTGTATATTCAAGGTCTCTTTTACTTATTCTTAGTATTCTGCATCAGAGCATTTGAAGGGAGCACTTTCTTGTAGCCCGAGAAGATTTTTTGATCGCCATGTCTCTGTCCGCAAAGGTGAGAATTTTTCGTAATTTTTTTGCAAACACGAAGAATCTGTGTAAGGCAAGAAAATGAAGAAAAGAGAAGGGAAAGGTGCTCCGTCAGCCGAGTGCACTGGGGGCGCTGAACAGTGCATGCGAGCACGGCGCGCGGGTATGGCCATGGGGCCACGCAGAGCGCACACGCGCGGGCACATTGCTATGACGCTACGCACTGGCACAGTATTGCAGTGCCGCGCGGGCGGCACAGTGCCACGGGGTCGTGTAGCTTGCGCGTGTGGGCACGGTGCCATGCAGCTTGCCTGCGCGATCAAGGGACCGCGCAGTTTGCCCGTGGGGTCACGATTGTTGGATCTTAAAACGCCCTTAGAGAAGGGGTGAATAAAGGTTTTATGTAATTTTAATTTTTAAATAAAAATATCAGATTTTATTAAAGAAGTTTCAAAATAAATTTTAGAAATTATTATTTAAAAATTCAAAAAAGTTTATGTCAGATATTAATTATAGAAAATGTTGAAATTAAATATTCTTTCACTATAGCCAAACACTAGGTCACAAATATTGAATTCAAGAGTTTTTATCTTACAAAATGATCCTTCTAATCTATTTTGCAATTAGACTTCGAGAGCAATATTAATTAAAATATTTTATACATAGAAGTAAAATCAAGATAAGATACAAAGAGACATGATTTATTTTTTTAGAATTGAATACAAAATGTCTGATTTCTATAACATTAGAAATCGAGGCGAATATAAAAATCTCCTTTTTTGATGCTTCACTGGTCCTTCTCCCAAGTACCAGCTGGTTACAACCCATCTTACCACAGATACGGCTTCTAGCCTCCCCTAGATCTAACCTCGACCTAGTCGCTGCACACAAGATGACAAATTTCCCCTAAGCCGCGCAAGGACCTAGTCACCACAAACAAGGCGAATTTCCTACAGAATCCTTCCCCAAATTCCACGTTCTCCCAGAATGATTTTTCTACTCTCGTTTCAAAAAGATAAAACAAAAATGATTACAAGATAATGAAAAAAGTTAAGATAAAACTGTAACACCCTCATCCATCATGAAGAATATAACAGAAGGTCTGTTCGGGGCCCCACGACATATTCCAGGACAGTCAGCGGAGTTACGTATTGAGACCAAACCATCCACATATCCTAACTCAGAGTTACATTCCAGCGAAAGCTTTTAAGTAAGAAGAACCCACAATAGAGAATGTCCACTATATATAACAACAGGAATGATAGTCATACACAAAATATGGCATTAATGCCATATAATATATGAAATGTTTAGCGCCAAGGTGTTTTACATACTTCGACACGCAAGCCAACAACACATGAAAATAAGTAAACGCTTTGCTTGGCCTTCGAGGACCGGTATAGCACAAAGGGGTTTCAACCCTCTATTTCTTGCTTGGCTCTCCTGCACCTGCACAAGGACAATCACTAAGACGTGGAAGACAAGGCAATAGTCAGCTTTAGCTAACCAATTTGTAACGACCCCACCCCCTTTTTGGGGCGGTAGTACTCCTTCCCTGCATACAAGAAATATTAATTTGAAGCAAGATCGTGCAATTTAAGCACCATTCATCATCAATAGCAGCATGACCAGCCACACGCTTCGTGCTTTCAGGGCACTCTTTCGGTGTACTCCCTGAGTCTACCACCATCCTAAGTTCTAGACTTGATGGTTCTGCTTGAGCATTCACTAGTCATGCACGTAGCCACGACTCTCTCCTATGCCAACAACGATTCCAAGTACTTTAGGAATCTAGTCTGAATGACATAGTGCGGGCACAAATCAACTATTTACCGTTGCTCAAATCATCTTGCCAACACTGAAAGCCAAGACAATCAAGTTGAATGACATAACGCGGGTCAACCTCCCCTTTCTCGATTATAACGTACATAACCATGTTATGTTCCAAGGATGGCTCTCACGGCCACCGCAGCTGTGCTCTCCAGGCTCTCAGCTCAATATTCTATCCATCTCGTCTCATGGACACAGGCTTCGCAACCACATAAAGCTCTCTAGGAGCTATCGCCAGCGATATCATTATCGCCATGTGATATCGATAGAATCCCACATCTGTCTCCGGCTTGGGTTCACACACATCATAAATAATTGCTCATTGGTCTCTACTAGTCGAGCTATCGCCAACAATATCGTTATCGCGGGCAATAACAACAAAATTTCGTTCTCTGTTGCAAACTTGGTTATTTCCTGGAAAACACCTCCAGTACTCACTATAGCAAGCTGCACACCCCAAAACTACACGTTTAACCACAAAGTCTTCTCCGGCACACAAATCAATCTTCATAAATCCAGACCAACTTATCCAGACGGGCTTTACAGAGCATGCCTATATTCGTACTTTGATTTCAAACTCTAAATGATATTGTTGGAACCCATGGTCCGCATCTCTTTAATTTTACAATATCACATCCAAAGTTGTATTTGATCATACTTGTGTTGGGTTAGTGTGCATGTTTATAAGTATGAAGAACGAAAATTTCAATCTCTATGACTTACCGTCGGGCGTTAGCTCTACCACTGGCGCTAGCGACGCAGGATTAAAGTGAGCGTGCAAAGGTTTCTCTTTGTGACCTAACGTCGTGCATTAGTCATCTCGACGACCATCGAATCAATTGCGTCGATAAGAAAGTGCTACCGTCGGGCGCTATCCATACCGCGCCGCGGTATCCAAAAGCAGCGAGAATATTTTATGATATTTTTCCTAATTTGATGGATAGCTGGCGACACTGCATAAAAAGACCTACCATCGTGTGTTTGCTCTACCGTCCGCGGTAGCTTATTTACAAAGAGACTATAAAAGCGCGTGTTTCTTTTTTTGAGGAGACAAAGGAGGAGAATTACAAGCCTAGGGTTCGACCATGAACTCTACTATTGCGAACCACCATCTCCGTGCAAGGAAAAGTGAAATCTCTCCCTCTTATTTGTGATCGAAGAACTCCGAAGATCGAAGTTTCCAATGACCATCAGCAGTTGATCGAGCGTAAGAAGAACGACATTCAGAAGCAACGATCGCGCACTATTCTACGGAGGAATTCTTCTTTGAGGGAGCAATAGTTTCAAACCTCTTTATCTTTATTTGTACTCTTTCTCTTTTCTAATCATTATGTGTGTGAGGAAAATCGATCGAGGAGGTCGTCAGAATCTATGAAGGATTCCGTAGGAAATCGTCGTACGAGGACATCTAGATTTGGGAGATCTAGTGGGCTCTAAGAGCCTTCGTGGGAGGAAGGTGAGGAGCCGACTTGTCAATCTTCTTGGGAAGAAGAGAGCCAACCGGTCCTGATTGAGGGTCAGTATAGAAACTGAAAGAGAATTGTTTGATTCATCGCCTACGATCTCCAGCGTCACGAAGATCTAGTTGTATTGTTGTAAACCCTTATTTTTTTGTTTTGAATAAAATTGTATTTCTTTTATTTAATCTCAAATTCATGGTTGTATGTTGCTAGGGTTCTAAGGGGCGTGTGAAAAATAAAAATACAAACTTTCTTAAGGGAAAAATGGTTCCGTGACCTACCGATGCGCGGTAGTAGTCTACCGTCCACGGTAGCTTCCAGAACAGGTTACCCTGCTGAAATTCTTTTAATTCTTAATTTTAATTGAAAACCTTATTCACCCCTCCTTTAAGGTTGTCCATCAGATCCAACAAGTGGTATCAGAGCCATGTTACTTCAAAAAGAGATTAAAATCCTAAAGTAGATGGCCAATGCTAATCATGCCTTTCTTGAGGGACAAGGAGTGAGCATGCCTCCATTGTTTATGAGGAATGATTATAACTACTAGAGAATGTGCATGAAAATATTCTTGATGACACAAAGCATGGACATGTGGGCTATGGTTGAAATGCAATAAACTACACTCACTATTACTGTATTTGATCAGATTGTTGAAAAACCTTATGATAAATGGGATGACACTGATAAGCTGAGGTGTATTTGATCAGATTGTTGAAAAACCTTATGATAAATGGGTTGAAACTGCTTATGATATTTGGTGTTTGCTTGAACTGACTCATGAAGGTACCTCGCAAGTAAATGAGTCAA
The DNA here is from genome assembly GCA_039513925.1 of Platanthera zijinensis. Classification (NCBI taxonomy): domain Eukaryota; kingdom Viridiplantae; phylum Streptophyta; class Magnoliopsida; order Asparagales; family Orchidaceae; genus Platanthera; species Platanthera zijinensis. The sequence goes on along the minus strand of CM077080.1, from coordinate 222,838,027 downwards.
AATTGTTTCGACTGGAGTCTAAATATGAACAGTTCCGGATGGAAATCGACGAGGAGGTGGATATCATGTACACTCGCTTCACAAAGATCGTCAACGCCTCTAAATCACTTGGAAAGATTGTCTCAAATGGGGACTTGGTAAGGAAGATCTTGCAGTTTTTGCCTCCACGATTCAATCCAAAGGTGACTGTTATTGCTGAATCTCACGACATCAATACCGTGGAGATAGAGAGCCTCATTGGGAAACCCACAAGCTCGAACTGAAAATTCAAGCCGAGGAGTATCCCAGAGAACGGAAGAAGAAAGCACTGCCACTAGAGGCGGGTAAGGAAAAAGAGGTGACTGAGGAGACTGATGACAAGGAGAGTCTATATGCCCATGGTTTCAAGAAGTTCAAAAGGAACCCAAAGAGGCGAGAGAAGTTTCAAAGATTCATGAAGAACGATACAGAAGAGAAGAAGGGGTGGAGCAAACCATCGAAAGTGGCAAAGAGTGATGAATAAGAATCCGCCCCTGAGTTCTTCCACTACCACAAATCTGTACACTTCAAGCATGACTATCCTAAGATTCTGAAGGAAGAAAGGGAAAGGAAGACCCATGGAAAAGGGAAGAAAAAGGTGTTAAAGGTGTCAACCTGGGACGATAAATCAACAGACGAGTCAGGCATGTCAAGCTCGAGCAGTGAAGAAGAGGAAAATCTGTGCCTCATGGGAAAACACCAAGACGAGACTGACAGCAAATCCAATGTCTATAACGATACTGAGGTAACTCCTCCCACTTACAAAGAACTTTATGATTTATATGAAAAATTGTGTGATAAATTAGATGATTTGAGTAATAAAAATAATTTTTTTAAATATAAAAATAAGCAAATGAAAAAGGATTTAAAGTGTCTCAATAATGAACTAATTAAATATGGAAAAGAAAAGGTTGAGTGCCAAGAATGTTCTCACTCTTTGAGCACAATAAAAGAATTGGAAGAGAGCCTCTCCAAGACTTCCTCCAAAAATGAAACTCTTATCAAAGAGAGGAAGGACTTGGAAAGAAAGCTACAGACTTCTCTTAGCCATATTGAGAATGGAAAGAAGCAATTCTCAAGCCAGTGTGTGATTCTTATCACGGAAATTACTGCATTAAAGGCAAAGATCCATGACCTGAACTGTGCCATACAAAAGTTTAGAATATGCTACAAAAATCTTAATATCATGCTGGGATATCAGTGTCAGGGATCTGAAAAGTTCGGGCTGGGATACAAACATGTGAAGCTACCGCCCGATGATAGCACTATCGCCGATGATAGCTCTTCTCCAACAAATCCGAACAATAAGCTATAAAAACATAAAGTGAACCATGTTAAAGCTAGAAACCTATATCCATCCTCCAGTATGAGCCCAAATACAGTGCAAAAGGTGATACCCACCGCCTATGTTAAGTGTACCAAATGCAATAAGTTTGATCACAATTCTGACTCTTTCTTGAAGAAAGGATTAACTAAAATTGCTCAAATCTGGATGCCAAAGTCGACTACATATACTATGAGTGAAACAAATTGGGTAACCAGATCTTTACCCTCATCCTCCTTTTAGGTGTGTTGGCAAGATAAGGATAGGGAGAACGTATGGTACTTGGAATCCGGGTGTTTCTTAGCCTAGAGAAGAAGAAAAGGAGGCATGGTGACTTTTAGAGACAACAACAAAGGATGCATTCTTGGTATCGACACCATAGGTAACAAAGTATTTTTTATTTCAAATGTACTGCTTGTAGAAGGTTTAAAGCACAATTTAATTTCTATTAGTCAACTTTGCGATAAAAGCTTGAATGTGTTGTTTGAAACCTCTACGAATACATGCAATATTATAGATGCTAAATCTAACACCATGTTGCTCACTGCACATAAAAACCATAATGTATATACCATTAAGTTTGAGGACATATTTTCATCAAGTTTAAAGTGCTTAGTTGCTAAAAATGAAGAGTTGGAACTTTGGCATAGGAGACTCAGTCATTCTGGGAGTAAACTAATAGTCAAACTATCGAAAAAAAACTAATTCGTGGACTTCCAAAACTAAGTGGTTGTTTGACTTCTTTATGTACTCCTTGCCAAAAGGGTAAATTCATAAAATCGTCCTTTAAGAGCAAAAGTGATATTTCCATGTCTAGACCACTACAATTAATTCACATGTATCTATTTGGTCCTCTTAGCACATGTAGTGTAGGTGGGAAACGATACACATTTGTGATCATATATGATTACTCACATTTTTGTTGGACTATTTTTCTTGCTAATAAATCTAACATATTCTTTGAATTCTCCAATCTGTGCACTAGATTGCAAAATGAAATGGAACCAAAAATAAAATGCATAAGGTCCGATCATGGGGGAGAATTTGAGAATGGAAATTTTACAAATTTCTGTAACAATATAGGAATTCGGCACGAGTTTTTAGCCCCATGCACTGCATAACAAAATGGAGTAGTACAATGGAAAAATCGGACACTTCAAGAATTAGCCCACACAATGTTAGCTGAGTACGGCTTGCCTCGATATTTTTTGGCTGAAGTGGCCAACACTGCATGTTATGTGATGAACCGAACCATGCTGTTGGATACATTGGAAAATGTGTACCTGATTTGAAGAAACCAAACTTAGCTCAATGATATACATCAAGGTGTATTTGATGTTGTTTTAAGTTGACATGTGCAGGTGAAGAAGTGTTAAAGAATGCAGAAAAATATTCCAAGTCCATGTATCGACACCTGATGAAACAGTGTCGACACTTCAGAATATTTGTGTCGACACTTGAAGGAAGCTGTGTCGACACAGAGAAAGATAGTCGACCACATTTGTGCCGACACTGGGAAGGCTGTGTCGACTCACAGAGAAAGATAGTCGACCACATTTGTGTCGACACTGGGAGGCTGTGTCGACACAATGAGACAGAGTCGACACACATTGGCAGAAGTCGACAATACTTGTGTCGACACCAGAAGACTAAGTCAACACATACTGAGTTCTGAATCTACAACAACTGTGTCGACACACAGGACTTGTGTCGACACACTGCAAAGTCTAGACCAAGTTATTCTCTGAAGAAGCTATGTCGACTTAAAGGCAAACTTGTCGACATCATCAAAGGCTGTGTCGACACCAAAGTTACTTGTGTCAACACATACAGACAGTTGGTCTCGACACTTCCTGACAGTCTGTCTCAACACATTGCTGACCAAGACTAAGGCACAGGATCTGTTTGAAGACTTGACAGCTATGGGTTGCAGCCAGTTGCAGCCAGTTAACTGATGTTGTCAGACTTGTCAGAAGACAGTTATAAACCGGATCAGCCGGTTACCATTAAGAAGATCTATATATAGACAGATTCAGAGAGAAGTACATACACGATAAGAAGATTGAACTTTGGCAATCAAATTTAGAAATCAAATCAAGAAGGTGTAATACACTAAAGAAGATCTTCATCAGAAGATCTAAGAAGACGATCTCAGGATTGATCTAAGAAGAGTTCTAACAAGAATTCAGAAGTATCATCAAAGGTGTTGGATAGAGAGGGATCCATCCATTTTGAAGAAGAAGAAGGAAGCCATCAGTGGTTTCTCAGAAGCTGTTTGGAAATCAACTCAGCTAAGTTCAGATTCAAGAAGCTTTGAAGAAAGCTCAGATTCAGTTGATTTCATCAGCTGATCAAGAATTGTCTTGTCCTCTTCTCTCTCAACAAAGGAAAGACATTAAAACTTCTTTTCTAAATTTCTGTAGGATCTGTTTTACACAGATCTGAGTTGTAAGCCTGTGATATAAAGGCTGAGTGTAGGAGAGTTGATATCTGAGAGGTAGGGCTGTTTGCCTGAGTGTAGGAGAAGGTTCTTCTCTGAGTTGTAGGCCTTGTGGCAAGGCTGAGGTAGGGCTGTTGTGCCTGAATTGTAGGAACCTATCCAGGTTCTGAGCTGTAGGATCTGAGGATCTGAGAATAGTGGAAGTTTGGCCGAATCTAGCATACTGCTAGATAGGTGAAGGGGAAAGTGGATGTACCCAGACCTTGGGGAACCACTATAAAACATTGTGCAATCTGTGATGATTAATTGTCTGTGAATGCTGTGCTGGATGTTTTAATTTTTGTAATTGAATTCTGCCTAAAAATTTGAACAAGCAATTAGAACCTATTCACCCCCCTCTAGGTGTTTAGGTTGTCTTGAAAGTAAAACTATCAAGTGGTATCAGAGGGAGGTTCCTCAAAAAGGACTTAACAGTCTGAGGTAGATCTGAAAGGCAGAATCAAGATTCAAGAAGATGGGTTCTGGAGAGAATCATAAGGAGCTAGGGTCTATGAAATTACCCATATGCAAGAAGGAAATCTTTGGAATTTGGAAAGAAAGAGTCAGGTTGTTTATGGAGGCATCTGACCCAAGAATATACATCACAGTTCAGGAAGGACCCTTCATTCCAATGAAGGTATCAGTTCTTGATGCTAATATTCAAACTCCAAAGAGTTATTCTGAAATGACCAAGGATGAAATCATTTTGGCAACCATGGATAAAAGAGCACAGAACATTATTGTAAGTGCCATAGATGATTCAACATTTCAGAATCTGATTCACTGCAAGACCTCCAAGAAATGTGGGACACATTTATTGTCTACATGGAGGGATCAGAAGAAGTAAGACAGGATAGGAAATCTATGCTCAATCAGGAGTATGAAAGTTTTAGACAAGGAAAATCTGATAGCATAACTGAGTGCTATAAGAAATTCTATAGAATTGTGAATGAGCTAATGTCCTATGGAAGAGTCTTTAGTACTTATGAACTGAATGACAAATTCTTGAGATCCTTAACAAAGGATTGGACAAAAAGATCTGTGCCATAAGAGAAGTGGCTAAATTGGCAGAAATCTCTCCTCCCACCTTGTTTGGAAAGCTGCTATCCTATGAAATGCAACTTTTGGTAAGGAAGGAGGAGGAAAAGAATTCAAGAGGAGAGCATAGAGAAAAGACTGTGGCATTCAATACAGAATCCATCAGAAAGAATAGGAGGATATCACCATCCCATCCTAAGGAAAGTGCAGAAGTCAGTTCAGAAAATTCAGATAATCAGGGCACAGAAAGCTGTGATTCAGATGCAGACTTTGCTGCATTCACAAGGCAATTCCAGAGGTTCTTGAAGAAGAAACAGTGGAAGTCTAAGCCCTCTACTTCACAACAAGTTGATGACTATTATCAGAAGAAAAAGTCATCAAGGAAAGAAAAGAGCAGATCAAAGCCCAGCAAGGCTACTACTTCAAAGATTGTCTGCTATTATTGCAATAGACTTGGACATGTAGTGGCTGACTGTCCTGATAAGAGAAAGGAGTCTTCAGACAAGAATAAGACTCATAAAAAGGGCAAGAAGGAGAAATCCTTTGTTGCAAAGAAGGATAAGAGCCTAACAGATCAGTCAACTTCAGAGTCAGAATCTGAAGCAGAAGCATATATTGGACTATATGCTGTATCTGAAGAAGAGGAGTTTCTGCAGTTGCTAGACTCCATCCATGATCAAGAGGATCATCAGTGCATGGGACTAATGGCAGGATCAGAAGAGGATATATGCCAGAATCAGTCTGGTCCTAATAAGGTACAATGTCCTTCTATGAAATATGTTTGTAGTACAAGTACAGAATCAGCTACATCTGCATCAAGTGATGTAGATGCATCTGAATCTGAAGGAGATGTCTATCAATTGATAGATAAGTATGGGGACTTATTGCAGGCCCTTAAGAAAAGCAAGAACCTGGTTAAATCTCAGGCTCATGAAATTGCTGAACTAAGGGTAGCTGCAACTAAGTTAGAGAAAGTAATTGATCAAAAGTTAAATGAAATTGCCAAGCTGAAGAATATAACTATTATTCAGATGGGCACAATTAATTATACCAATGATCAAGTGAAGAGTCTGGAGGCCAGACTAAGAATTGAAAAAGATTTAGTGGCTAGTTACTCTAAGCCAAAGTCTGTCTTACCCTTGATTGATGAATTTGTGAATCAAAAGGGTAAGGCAGGATTAGGATTCAAAGGTAACTCCAGGGCTGGCCAATTCAAGAGGAAAGGCAAAGCTCCTGTCAAGCCACTGAACTTTTCAGTCCCTATTAAGTTTAGAAAGGTGGAAGTGCCTTCTAACCTATATGATCATGAAAATATTCATGGTCATATTAAGTCTAATGTTCTGAAAAACAAGGGTGTAAATGCCAACAGGCCTACCTATGTTCATAAACCCAATGGTTATAAAAAATCAGTGGGTGAAGCTGCTGCAGCACCAGCAATGGACAGAACTTCTTTTGTCAAGGATGTATCTAGAACTAGATACAATAGGTTTGAATGTTGGTGCTGTGGCAAGAGAGGCCATTTTGCACTAGACTGCTAGTATAACACAAGTGTTAGAAAGAACAATAGTCTACCTGTTAGAAGAAATAATGGTAGCTTTGTTAATGCTAACTTGAACCAAGGACCCAAGACTTGCTTGGGTTCTAAGGGTAAGTAAATCTGTGTTGCAGGTGAATCCAAGTAACCATGCCCCTATATGGTACTTGGATAGTGGTTGTTCCAGGCACATGACTGGAACAAAGGGGCTGCTGAAGGAGTATTCATCTGTCAAAGATGGACCTAAAGTGATCTTTTGGTGGATCTAAAAAAGGAGTCATCAAAGGGTTTGGTAAAATTTCTTCTAACCTAATTACTATCACCCAAGTGGCTTATGTAAAAGGTTTGAAACATAATCTAATAAGCATAAGCCAGCTGAGTGATTTAGGATATGACATTTCATTTGTTAAGGATGGATGTCATATCAAAAGATCAAGTGATCAAGAGATCATTTTGACTGGGTATAGGAAGAGAAATGTATATTGTCTTAATTTTGTATGTGAGAATAAAGCTTCTCCCATCTGTCTTGTAGCTGATGACAATGCTTCTCATTGTGTTAAGTGGCACAAGAGATTGGCTCATCTTAACTACAAGACAATTGGCCAACTCTTTATCAAAGAGTTAGTGAGGAATGGTCCTCAAGTTAAGTGTATGAAGGAAGGGATATGCTCAGCTTGTCAAAAGGGCAAGCAGACAAAATCCTCCTTTCAAAGCCTTGAAAACAAGGATTCTGTGAGGTGCTTATACCTATTGCATATGGATCTTTTTGGTCCTATGCCAGTTCATAGTCTAGGTAGGAAGGTCTACACTTTGTGGTTGTAGATGACTATTCTAGATTTACATGGGTGTTCTTTCTGAGACAGAAAATCTGAAACCCCAAGTGTCTTACTTAATTTTGTAAAGCAAATTCAGAATGAACTGAATAGTACAGTGGTCAAAATCAGAAGTGACCATGGTACTGAGTTTCAATCTGAAAGCATGACAAAATTATGTGAAGACTTTGGGATTTTCCAAGAGTTCTCCTCACCAAGAACACCTCAGCAAAATGGAATTGCTGAAAGAAAGAATAGAACATTAATTGAAGCTGGTAGAACTCTATTGAGTGACACCTCTCTACCAGAATATTTCTGGGCTGAGGCAGTAAACACTGCTTGTCATGTGATCAATAGGGCTTCTATCACCAAGAGCCACAAAAAGACTCCCTATGAGATTATGAAAGGTAGAAAACCAAATCTATCCTACTTCAGAATCTTTGGTTGCAAATGCTATATACTTTACAATGGTAAGTCATATTTGACTAAGTTTGCTGCCAAATCCCAGGATGGGATATTTGTTGGGTACAAACATAAATAGTAAGGCCTATAGAATCTTCAACTTGACTACTCAAGTTGTTGAAGAATCTGTGCATGTTGTGTTTGATGAAACAAGATTAATCAACTGTGAGTTGTCTTGTAGATCAAATGAATCAACAGGTATAAGCAAAGGAATGGACAAGCTCTCCATTGCTGAAGCTTCAAGGGAAGATGGAGTATTGGAAAATGAAGGATATTGTCCAGGGGGAGTACAAGACACAATAGAAGATGAAGAAAACCAAGAGGTTCAACATAATGAAGGAGCTGGAGATGTTCAACCAGAAGGGAATCTTCCTCAAGCTACAAGACATTTAAGAGACCATCCACTGATTAGATAATAGGTGATCCAAGACAGAGTGCAGACTAGAAGCAGAAGTCAAAGCACAGTTCTGTATTCAAGTTTCCTGTCACAAATGGAGCCTAAGAAGTTTGAAGAAGCCATCCAAGACCTGCACTGGACTGATGCTATGCAAGAGGAGCTGAATCAATTCAGAAGGTGCAATGTTTGGGAGCTTGTTCCTAAACCAAGAGGCCACAATATAATTGGGACAAAATGGATCTACAGGAACAAGTTGGATGAGAATGGAGTAATAGTGAAAAATAAAGCAAGATTGGTTGCTAAAGGATACAAGCAGGAAGAAGGGATTGACTTTGATCAAACCTTTGCCCCAGTAGCAAGGCTGGAGGCAATCAGAATGTTCCTTGCCTATGCAGCCTATCAAGACTTCAAGGTATACCAGATGGATGTGAAGTCAGCATTTCTGAATGGTGATCTTAAAGAAGAAGTATAAGTAGAGCAGCCATCAGGTTTGTGAGATCTCTTAAACCTGATTATATTTATAAGCTTAGAAAAGCTTTGTATGGGTTAAAGCAAGCCCCAAGGGCTTGGTATGAAACCCTGTCTACTTTCCTTATTGAGAATAAATTCTCAAGAGGAAAAATTGACAAAACTCTATTCCTTAGGGAATCCAAAGGCAAGATCATCTTAGTTCAGATCTATGTTGATGACATAATCTTTGGATCTACTGAAAACAACCTTTGTAAAAAGTTTTGCCAAACTTATGCAAGGGAAGTTTGAGATGAGCAGTATGGGGAACTGAAGTTCTTCTTGGGACTCCAAGTAAGACAGACTGATGATGGCTTGTCCATATCCCAGTCAAAGTTTACTAAAGAATTAATCAAAAAGTATGGTATGGAGTCATCCTCCATCATGAGAACTCCTATGGGGACAAGTATGCCTATATGCAAAGATGATGCGGTAAACCTGTTGATGAGCCTTTGTATAGAGGAATAGTTGGTTCTCTACTATATCTCACAGCTAGTAGACCAGATATTATTATGCTACATGTGTCTGTGCTAGGTACCAAGCCTGCCCTAAAGAGTCTCATTATACTGCAGCAAAAGGATTCTGAGAGTTCTTAAGGGCACCCTAATCTAGCCTTTGGTACCCTTAGGATAGAGATTTTCTACTAACAGGTTATTCAGATGCAGACTTTGCAGGCAGTAGAGAGGATAGGAAGAGTACAACAGGTACTTGTCAATTCTTGGAGGAAGATTGATATCTTGGAGTAGTAAGAAGCAGACCAGTGTGGCTATATCTACAGCTGAGTCAGAATATGTTGCTGCTGGCAGCTGCTGTGCACAACTATTGTGGATACAGCATCAGCTTAAAGATTATGGTATTCAGTAAGTAGAACACCTCTTTTGTGTGATTCTAAGAGTGCAATTTCTATTGCTAATAATCCTGTTTCTCATAGTAGAACTAAGCATATAGAAATTAAATACCATTTTCTTAGAGAACATGTAGAAAGAGAAGACATCACATTGGAATTTGTAAAACAGATTATCAAATAGCAGATGTATTCACTAAGCCTCTGGATGAAACAAAATTCAATAATTTAAATTGAATTAGGCATGCTGACCATTGATTAGATTATCAACAAACTTCAAATAACATATTAAATTATCAAATGGTCTTAAGTGGTGTAGACAGAAACAAAATTGGCTAAGTAAAATAGTGTCGACACATTCAGTGAAATGTGTCGACTCAGTGAAGTAATGTCGACAAGTCAGAAATTTTGTCGACACAGAGAATATGTGTCGACACTTAAGAATTAAATTGTCGACTTATCCAGGAATGTAGTGTCGACTTCACCAGAATAGTGATGTCGACACTTACAAATTTTGTGTCGACACTTATCCTAAGAGTCGACACAGATTTTCTGATACTCTACTATATCTCTCAGGTGTCGACATATCCACTTTGGTGTCGACACATAGTAGACAGATTTGTTGTCGAGACAATAGAAGTTTGTGTCGACACATTCCATCTGTGTCGACACATATAGACTGTTTTTGCCCGCCTTTTGATCTTCTTTCAATAGAAGGTATAAATAGGTCAAAACTTATTCAGTCGACACGCTTACAAGGTTTTCGAGACTGAAACCCTGTGTCATCTTTTCTTTCTCTCTCTCTTCTCTCAAGCTTTCTCACCTGAACAATGGCGCCGAAGATTGAAGACAACGTCAATGAAGGTTATGAGTTAGTAAGGAATGCCTTTGCCGAAGCCCCAACAGATGTTCAACGAGTTATCTCTCTTATTTCCGAATCGGGATTAGAGTTCATAGTTTCTGAACCTTCCAAGATATGGAAGAAGGAGGTGCATGATATCTTTACCTCTGCATCAATAGGTTCAGATGTTCTCAAGAAAGTCCACTGTGCATGGGTCGATAGTGAAGATAACCCAAGAAGTCTAAGGAAATTCTACAATTACAATAATTGAGAATGAAGAGAAGTCCCTGCTTCTAAGTTAAGGGAGGCTATCCAATGGTGCGGATTGATCCCACTCTGAAGATTGGAGCTGCTTTCAACAGAAAGGGATGAATCAGCAAGGGAAATTTCTGTCTGAAGTAGTTGGCAAGGTGATTCTGTGCAAACCAGGGGACATGATAGGATTTCAGCCTATATGTTCAGCCTCATGACCAGAATTGTGTTTACAATTCCAACTGATTGGTCAGCTGTAATCTTTGAAAGATCAAGGAAGGAATAAAGAAGCCAAATCTGGCTAGAATCATGAGTTTATATCTGAATGGAGTGATCCCTGAGGTAATGCAACACCTGCCAGAACAAAGATCAATCACATGAGAAAGATGGACATGAGATTGTTTTCTAGGTGGGATAGGTGCTGTCTAAGGTGTGCCTGAGAGAGCAGGCAGGACACCCCAGTGAAATCCTCTTCTCATGCTCAAGATACTGAGCAGCTTCAAGAGAAACAAGAGAGGAAGCAGGATGAAGATCACCCTGTGTCTCCTCCAGCCCAGCAAGACACTATACCTGCACAGATGCAGGGGAGCAAGCTCATTCACCTGCCCAGATTGTATCTACTCCTAACCAGGTACAGTTGCTGGGGGAGCTGGTGTATTTCTTACTAAAAGACTTTCTAATATTTCATTTCTGCACAGGTGCAGGGGGAGCACGTACACTCACCTGCCCAGGTCATTACCATTACTGAACAAGTACAGGAGAGAAGATATCTGACCCAGTGCAAGAGGCAGTCACAATTGATCTCTCCAAAGATCTGAATATAGAAGATCTAATTGATACATCTTATGTTCAGCTCAGAAGGAATATACTCTAGATGAGTTATTCCTAATGTTGATATGGCTACTGATAGAGTGGAAGAGGGGCAAGAGATTGAAAGGCTCTTGACATGGAGATAGAAATAGAGAAGAGCAAATGTTGAGGGGGAGTCTGTGCATGTTGAGGCTGAACAACATGGCACTGAGACAGATATTCCTCCTCCTCCTCAAGAAAGAGTTCAAGTTGATAGTTCATCTGAATCTGAGACTGAGAAGCCAGAGTGGCTAAGAAGAGAAAACTTGTAGTCTTCAAGAGAAGGAGCAAAGGTTATAAGCAGGCTCTACAGACTACATCTCAACATCTCATCTGAATTTAATTATAACAAGTTTATGGTTGATTTGCAAGTTAAGTTAGATGACCATAGAGTGGCAGTTGAAAAATATGTTGATGAGAGCAATAAGGCCTTCAATTTGACTTGGCTCAGGATATAAAGTCAATTCATTTGAAGTCAATATGCATAAGAAGGAGATGACAGATTGCTTCCATAAGGGAGGTAATGCTGTGGTGTATTTGGCAAAACAACAGCAGTCTCATCCTAAAGTGGATGATATTGCTTTAAAGCAAAGCTATGTTTTGGGAATCAAATAAGGATGAATGACAATTTAACTGAATCTCATCATGAGATTATTGCTGAATTGAAAAGAATACTCCAGGCCTGCCTACAGCTAGAGCAAAGGAGATGGAAGAATTTGATAAGACATTTCAAGCTCTATTGAATCTGTTAAAACTGCTATCACTACCTCTCAAAAGGACATATCTGACAAGCTTCAAAAGTTAAAACCATTTTTTAAAGAGGGTGTGAATTATCTGGATGGACGATCAGATTTCAGAAGGAAGATCTAAGAGATCATATAACCCGAGAAGCCATAAAGGGGGAGAGGTTGTTAGTTCATGCAGGCTCAGAGCACACCAAATGGGTGACCAACAGTATTCGAGCCACATTGGGATATCCACCTTTGTGTGATGATGCTATGGTGGCTGAGTCAGGAATACAAACAGGTCTACTTGAAACAATCAACCTGAGGTTGCCCAAGTCATTTACCCTCCTCCAGATTTTGATATGGTTGATCAGCAAGTTCAAGAAATGTATAGTCCTCCAAAGGAGGTTAACAGGGTTATTATTGAGAAAGTGGATAAGCCTGAGCCACCTTGAAAGAACAGCAAGATGCTCTACTATCTAAGAAGAGATTTAGAGAGCA